>NW_027019653.1:3338108-3374288 GCF_013076305.1 Rhopilema esculentum
GCCATCGACATGTTGCCAACATTGATTCGGGTGACGTGAATATTATATTATATACCCCTCCATTTTCAATTTCTAGCAGCACTTCCTCTGACTGATCAGCATAAATGGCAGCCGTATTAATACCCAATGCTCTAAGCTTTGATACTTGGTCGAGCATTAAAGACTGCAGCGGAGTTACAACAAGAATGCAACTTGGTAAAGTGAGCTGGTTCATCAGATAATCATTGACAAATGGTATGACTTGATAAATCAGGGACTTCCCATAACCAGTTGGTGCGCTGAAATACAAATGTTTTCCTAGGAAAAAATGTCGTAAAGCCTCCAGCTGCTCTTCATGCATCGAACTTATCCCAAACATTGTCTTCGCAAACCCTAACCCTTCCTCGAATTTTTCTTTGTTCCAAACAGCAATATCTCTCACAGTAACACTTTTCACGGTCGCCATTTTGAAATCGAGCAAAAACGTGACTTTTTAAAAATGCCGCGCGGATTAGAGCGGTTCGATAAGACAATAGGGTAGTCGCGTTATCCAATGGAATCATCTCCCAAAAAATTGGGAGATAGATTTGATTGGTCCTTAAACAATAAAATAACAAAAGGGCTGCTTGAAGTTGGATTGCAAGGAGGCGGGAACAAGCCTTTTGACTTTAATTTGCAGACCTACTCTTAGGGATAGAACTGTCTGAGTGCGCGCAGGCTAGGGAAAAAGCCATTTGCAAGTTGGAGAAGGTTTACCAGACCACAGCGAATGGAAATGTTTATGAAAAAGCTGAATATTAAATGAACAACACTTTGTTGCAAACAGTGATTCAAAAAGACCATTAAAATTTTATAGCAACTGAAGATGTCAACCGACAAGTTTCCCAAAAATGAAGACATATTATGATGAAGGCACCAGAGTAGCCAAAGTAGGTTGCAAAACCCAACCACTTATGCAGAACAAGAGGCCAATAAAATCAAGTATCAAAAAACAGAATGACCGCCAGAAACAAAGAACACAGTCAAGGCACTTACTAACCAAAGCAAAAGGAAGATTTCAAGCAGATGGAAAGACTTGCACAACCCTAAACAACATGAGAATACAGCAAGAAAAAAGACATGTCAAGGTTAGTAAAATAAAACACAGAAATGCAGGAGATGTTGAACAAGGTTGAACAATACAATCACGGTTTTGAAGGTTGGAAAGATCCATGACAAAACCAAACATAATAAGAGATTGTATGGAAAGTTCAACATGAGACCAGAAAGCTGACCGATAGCACAGAAAGCCAAGACAAAGTACCCTACTACTTGCAAGAACCTTCAAAACATGGCTAAACCAGGGGTGTACAAGAAAGACCTTGTTGAGAAAGCCCCAGAGAATGAACCATCACACGGTGTTCACACATAGTTTGTTGTACAGCCTGAACCCAAGCTTTATAAAACACTGAAATATAAACACCTGCAACACAAATGAATACGTGAGCTTAGGTGAATGATTGTGCTTGATCCTATACACTTACATGGATGGTGCGAATAACACAACAATGTGAAACTTTGTCTACATTTTTTCCATTGATGTCGCACTATATAGTCAACGCTAGACGTAGGCAAGGAGTAGCACCATTGTCGTTGTACTTTGACTTAAGTCCATTGATCTCATACAACCTTCAAGAGTAATAAATCCACTTTTCCACGTCTGAGTAAGTTTTACATGTCATCCACAAAAGATGATTTGGAGCGATAAAGCGTCACAGGACCTTTTTCGAGTTGATATGCTATGCATGAAAGATATTTTTGGCGACTATTCTCACGCGTGCTTAAATCCAAGGCATGATGAGAAGACTATTGGAGCCAAAAGACTGGAAAAGACACAATCCAGTTTCACTCACAACAATTTCTTCAGAAAGGTGGAATTTTGGAATATCTTTTTTTTCTTTCTTTTTTTTCTTTGGTCCCCTATTCGATATCAAATGTTGGGGAATGCACTGTTAGGAGTGCATCGTCCTGGGCCACGGCATTGTGTGGTAGGGTGCCCAGTTCCTCTCCGCGCCGCTTTTACCTCCCTAGCATGTTTCAACTAGGTACTCATTTTCAGCTGAGTGAACTGAGGGCCGTCCACGAACCGGGATCAAACCTGGGGTGCTGGCATGGCGAGGGCCTTAACCACTCAGCTACCGCAGGACCAATATCTCTAAACCATGAAAAATGCCGGTTTGGAAAAAGTGAGCTTGAATTCTATGGATATAAATTCTGTTCACAAGGTCTACAGAAGAGAAGGTTAAAGCTTTGAAGGAATGCACAAGACCGGAATCGAAGACAGAGGTAAGAAGTTTCATCGGCATGACCGGATACTTATCCAAGTTTATCCCTCGAAATGCATCATTGACAAAGCCACTGAGAGACTTGACATTGAAAGAAACACAATTTCACTGGAATGAAGACGAAGAAGAAGCTTTTCAGAAACTTAAAGACAGCATATCCAGACAGGATGTGATTTCGTTCTTCAACCCAAAGCTACCAATTATGGTCAGAACAGAAGCCAGTTACAACAAAGGACTGTCAACAGGACTATTCCAGAAGACCGAGAAGGGATGGCAACCAGTTCACTTTATAAGTAGAACGCTGACAGAGACTGAGAAGAAATACAGCCAGACATAGAAAGATGCACTTTGCGTAAAGTGGCCAAAGAAAGATTCAGCATCTACCTACTTTCCTAGATTCAGCACCACGTTTCACTATCATCACAGCCAGGGATGGCACCACCAGGGGGCTTGGGGCAGGAGCCCCCCCGAAATTCTATTTACCTACCTCCCACCCCAAACCCAGTGCAGACTTGCCGAAGTAAATTCGTTGAATATTAATCCTTTTCGCTAAATCCTAGCAGTCATTGTTGGATTCCTTGCCATTGGCTAGCAAGGGAACCCCAAAGACACGTAGACATGACCTTCGGCTGTATTGATCTGCGTCATCAAGCCTTACTTACAACTCCGATAGCTTTGCCTGGAAAACCTCAATTTTCCCCTCAAGAATCGAAATTTTCTTCTCAAAGGCTCCGTTGCTTGAGCAATTTTCTTATCTATCATTGCTTCTATATTGCTTTCCAATTTCTCCATGAGGGCATCCATGTGATCGTTGCTAACAAGGCTTGAAACAGTGTTGTTAATTATTTTTTTAATGGTTTCTTCATCCATGTTTGAAGTTTGGATGGCGCATTTCAAAGGCATCGGGATTCAAAATGGTCACACTGGAGGCCTAGCTTGCCGCTCTCTGGATTGATTTGGAGGTGTATCGCAAGTAAGAAAGAAGATAACTTGCTAAACGTGCTAACAATGCTCCATATAAGCTTTATTTATATCATAGTCCGTAACAAGCACAGTAACATTATGGAGCGGCAAACAACATGACTGCTCTCCTCATTGTGTTTTGTGGTTATTGCTTCTCCACTCAATTGTTTAATACATAAAAAACTGTTTTCCATTGGACTGCTGAATGGTCCAACTAGGCCAGGATGCTTCAATGTCTTTATGATGCTCCTTTGTCTTCTGTTGAAAAGGGTTGCATGCTTCCTGTGCCTGTTGCTGTTCTTGTTCCACCTTGCCCACCTGCAGAGTCACTCAATTTTCTACAGTGCCAGGATGAAGACCTAACTATGATTGTTAGATATCTCAAAACTTTGCAATTGCCTTCAAGTGACACGCGAGCTCTCAATTTGCTGCTTACTATTGATTCATATCATCTTGATGAAGGAGGTCTTCTTAGCCATTGGTGGACGGTGGCCATATGCATTCTCTTGTCTTGCAGTTAGTGATTCCCGCTACTTAATGACACAATGTTCTCGTTGCCTTCAAATCAAATCCCAGCCACTAGGTTTGGGCAATTTCCAAGTTTTGAATCAACATGTTCTAATTCAAATGAATATATGTAAACAGCGTTGTTGTTTTCAGCTGAAATGATGTGCAGTAGAACGAGACTCCAAGTGACTAAGAATCCCTCCCCCAAACCTTAAGCAAATATCAATCTAAAATCCAGTCGCTAGAATTATTTTATCCTTGAATATGGTATCTTAGAACTAAATATTTACATTTTTTTACAGATTGAAGATAAAGATGGCATTTCCTCCATCTATAATAAAAAGCCCACCAGGTTACTTAACCGCCGCCTGGCACTCGGCGTTACCTCATGGTACAAGTTTTATAATATTTTTTGAAATTATTTCTTATTGTGTAATATTCTTGAAATCATATTATATTATTCATTGTAAAACAAAATTTGCTTTGTAAGTTTATGCCTTCTTGAAGACTGATTTCCTTTTATTATACGTTCTGTATAGACCCTTCCAAATTGGTGGTAAAACAACACAAGGTAATTCTTAATGATCTGTTTAATCAAAATTGTGATATGGTTATCTCTAAGGTGTTCATCAAGGACATGACAGTGTTGTGAGTGCTCTTGTAGAGATATGAAGGTATTGATTTCCTTTGAAATACATTGCCACCTGCATAATTCTGTTCTAGCAAGTTTGTCTGTACAGTCAACTATCTTGTACACTGATGGAACCAACAAATTTCCATACCGTTTGCAAGAAAGAGAAGCGAGGTGGCTCTGGTATCCATGGTCACCTGAACTGTCAGAACTTTGATAAAGGGAAACTGCACAGTCTGGACAATCTAATGATTCCATAATTTTTTTAACAATATAGCCTGAAATGTAGTGGAGGACATCAGATCTCCAAACATTGTTTGTAAGTAGCATATTTGAGATGTTAGAGTCAATCTTATTATCTGAATATGCTTTGTCTTGAGTTTATTTGCAAGATTAAGTATGTCATTTTTTGTGTTCTATAGAGTGCAAGAACATACTCCCAAGATATTCTTTGTCCACCTGGGGTACAAGAGATCTTGATGGTGGAAAAGGCATTTCTTGCAAGCTTCAGCATGTGGCAGATATTAAGAATCACAAAGATCTTTTCATTGGGGTTTGATGGATGTGGAAATGATGTACCAAGGTGTTTTATATCACATCCAAGTTTCTCAGCCATGTTAACATTTTTAAAAGCACCATCAAAGATGACTGCATGAACTTTAGCTCCTCTCTCAGTAAGGAGATTAATTGCTTCACTTATGAGCTGTTTCAATATATTTGCATTTAGGTTGTTCGTTAAAAAGTACCCAATAGGGACATACCATGGCTTTTGTAGCCCTGAAGCCATTAAAACAAGAGCATTTGTTGCCACAGTGTCTGGGGTTTCTGCCTTAAAGTTGCCATAGTCAACATTGCCAACAAATTTGGAATTCTTCTTATCCCATTCCATTTGTTTTCTTATAGCCATTTCATCGAGCATTAGTACAGAGTCCTTGCCTGCTACAGATTCAAAGTTTTTTTCAAAAAGCCTGGTTCACAATCAATGTTTATAGACCAAGACCTTATTGTTGCTGGGTGTGGCAAATTAAGTGACTTTCTGATGAACTTACAGGCTCTTGGACTATAGAATTGCAGAGAAATGGCAAACTCTTTCATTTCTTCACAATACCTGGAACCAGACCCTTTTTTTAAAATTCTGTGCTTCGTTTCTGAAGAGCTCTGTTGTCATATGCCCAAAGTTATCTGCCAACGACTTCTGATTTTCTTCAGAAAGCAATCTATACTTATGAAGCTGTGTCATGAGACCCTCAATAGTTTTTGCTTTTCTAAAATTTCGTGACCTGAGTATGTTTATTATTTTGTTCTTTTGATTAAGCTTTTTCTTATATTTGCTTTCATTTTCCTTGGTGAAATAGTTGATGCAAAAGCATGATCGAGTTTGACCTGCTTTGGATCAAGTGTGGGTGGTGTTTCTGCTTGCTTAGGATTAGACCTTTTAACAGGAGTTGCTCTTTTCTTCGTACATGGCTTTTGCAGATGTGCAGGGAAATTGAAAACAGAGGGGACAGCATCTTTATTCAAATACTTTTTACATAAAGACTCTGAGTTTGGCATGGAGGGAGGATAGCTATAGTCACTTGGAAGAAAATGCTTTTCACAAATTCGTTGCGATGAAGAAGGATGCCAATGTTTCTGATGCATTGCAATTGGCCATTTATGTAACAATGACTGATTCTGAAGTGGAAACCTGTTTAGAATTGGGCTCATAGTTAAATATATAACAGTATTTTTTGTACAAAATATATGGTTTGTGACTCTTCCACATCATTTGCATAATTGAAAACTAAGGACTTGCTTTTGGCTTTTGAAATTCAATTTTGTAATATTTGGCGAAGTTAACATTTTGGTCGTTTTATATACTAATAAATGAAAGAGAATTGAGCTCAAGATATTTCTCTGTCTTTGAATTTTAAATTTAATGGAGCTGCATAATACAACTTAATATTGTTTAAATAACTTGATCACTCCACACCCCCTTACTTTTGTTATAATCTGTATAAAGGATAGGAATGGAAATTTTAACCTATCTATGCATTTCCTCATAAACTCATTACAAAAAGGGATATATGGTACCATATAGTTAAGTATGTATTCACTAAAATACATAAAAATACTATATATGCCCCCCTTTTTACCAGTTTGTTGGGAAATTTTGCTAGAATGTTATTTCTAACAAAATGTTATGTTAATTTTGCTAGAATGTTATTTCTAACAAAATGTTATGTTATTTGTTGGAAAATTTATCTTTAAAATCCGAATTATTTCGTGAGATGATTATTATGTCTCTACCATCTGCTTGTAAACTTAGTAGAAATATCGTTGATGAAAAGCAGTTGATCAAAATAATTAATAATAGTATAATAGAATTTTTGGAATTTTTTTTCTATTCAAATTCCTATCAAGAATAAAGAGAAACACAGTTCACACAAATGGGCCTACTAACTTGTGGAACGATATGTTTGTTTGACCGGGAAGCAAGTCTTTTTTAGGAATCCATCGATTCTGGCAGCCGAAAGCAGCACACGACACTACCATTTTCTTATCTTTAAACGCTGAATTATCTTTAAATGTTGACAACAGTATATTAGATTGATAAGTGAGACAAGCGCGTATACGGTGATAGGAGGCAATGCTGTCCGCTGTGATTTCCCGCGTATTTTTTTGCCAACTTGTTGCTACCATTTTGGATCCCCATAGTTCGCACGTGTCACGTGATAGACCGCGCATTCTAGCGCTACTATTTCTATGGGCTGAACTTAAAGAGTCAATCAATGATACTATGAGTCAAAACATGGTAATAGTAAATGTCTTGTCACTCCCACTTAACGAATGTATATTGATATAGTCAAACAAAGTAAGTATCATAGCAAATAATAAACAGTCATTTCATTATGGTTTATCAGTTTATTCAACAGTCTATTCCCATCATTGAACGCAATTTTTGAAATCTTTCTTTTGCAAGTCCTTTAGTCAAAATATCAGCCGTTTGTTGTTCTGTAGGACAATATTCAAGCATGATATTGTTCTTTTCAATTGCTTCTCTGATATAATGATACTGTAGGACAATATTCAAGCATGATATTGTTCTTTTCAATTGCTTCTCTGATATAATGATACTGTAGGACAATATTCAAGCATGATATTGTTCTTTTCAATTGCTTCTCTGATATAATGATACTGTAGGACAATATTCAAGCATGATATTGTTCTTTTCAATTGCTTCTCTGATATAATGATACTGTAGGACAATATTCAAGCATGATATTGTTCTTTTCAATTGCTTCTCTGATATAATGATACTGTAGGACAATATTCAAGCATGATATTGTTCTTTTCAATTGCTTCTCTGATATAATGATACTGTAGGACAATATTCAAGCATGATATTGTTCTTTTCAATTGCTTCTCTGATATAATGATACTGTAGGACAATATTCAAGCATGATATTGTTCTTTTCAATTGCTTCTCTGATATAATGATACTGTAGGACAATATTCAAGCATGATATTGTTCTTTTCAATTGCGTCTCTGATATAATGATACTGTAGGACAATATTCAAGCATGATATTGTTCTTTTCAATTGCTTCTCTGATATAATGATATCGTATATCAATGTGTTTTGTTTGTGCATGGTTCTTTGTGTTCTTTGAGAGTGCTATAGCTCCTTGATTGTGTTAATAGATTGTGGTTGGTTCTTGTTGTGCAAAACCAATGCTTTCAAGCAATCTCCTCAGCCAGACTGCCTCTTGTGTAGCAGAGCATAAAGCTATGTACTCTGCTTCAGTTGATGATAAGGCAATAACTGGTTGTTTCTTTGTTTTCCATGAAACAATTCCACCACACAATTTGAATAAATAGCCTGATGTTGACTTTCTTGTTGACAAATCACCACCTCAATCAGCATCAGAATAGCCAAGTAAGCTTGAATTCATTTCACTGAAGGACTCAAACTTAAGACCATAGTTCACAGTCCCTTTTATATAGCGAAATATACGCTTTATTCCTTGCCAATGCTCTTTGCTTGGGTGTGACATAAATTGTGAAAGAACTCCCCACTGCCGCTGCTATATCTAGTCGAGTGGCAGTTGCGGCATATGTTCAACAGCCAATTGCCATTTGGTACCTTTGAACGTCAACTGGAGTTTCATTTTCTTGCAGTTTCATATACCTCCTACCAGGCTCTAATGGAGTTGATACCAGCTTGCAGTTCGCCATATCAAACTTCTTCAAAATACTTTCCAAATATTTTGATTGTTTTATCATGAGTGTCTAAGCTGCTCTGTTTCTGTGAAAAAACATTCCCAGTATGTAGTGTAATTTTCCTTGGTCTACCATATCAAACTTTTGACTCAACAGCTTCTTTTTTGCATTTATCATTGCATTGCTGTTTGATACAATGAGAATATCATCTACATATAGAGCAATAATGAGAAAGTTGACTTGTCCATCAGCTTTCTTCTCAGATTTTATGTAGAGACAGGAATCAGCAGTGCTACACTTGTATCCATTATCCTTTAGAAATGAATCAATTGCAGCATTCCAGCACCGTGCCGCCTGCTTTAGGCAATAGATTCTTTTGTTTAACCTGCATACATGATTTGGTTTATCAGCATTAATATAACCCTCAGGCTGCTTCATGTAGATCTCACTGTCCAAATTATCCTGAAGAAATGCTGTTTTAACATCCATTTGGTGTATTTCTAAATTGTTCTTGTTTGCCAATGCAAGTAATGAGCGTATTGAAGAGTATCAAATGACAGGTGAAAATACCTCTTGGTAATCAATCCATTCAGCTTGTGAGTACCCTTGAGCTACTAAGCGAGACTTAGAGCGGTCAACAGAGCCATCTGCATTCCTCTTAACTTTGAACACCCACTTGCTCCCAACAATATTCTTTCCTTTTGGAATTGGAACTAAGTCCCATGTTTTGTTTTTGATTAATGACGAGTATTCTGCATCAGTAACTTCTTTCCATTCACTAGCATGTTCTCCAGTCCCTGCATCCTGGATCTTTCTTGGCTCATCAATTTCATCTGCTATAATATCAGCACTTAAACAATTTTCATTTTCTTCATTGACTTGCTCAGCCAGCTTAGCAGAAGAACGTGTTCTTGCACATTGCAATTTTGCAATTTCTCTCATAAAGTTCTCTTCATATGTTGCTCCCACTGGTAACATATTGTGGTTGACTTCATGATTCACTTCTTCAATAACATTTCCATCAACTTCTGGATTAATTTCGTCATCAAACTCTATACATGTATGATCAGATTTTGACGAGGCAGTTGTATCAAAGTCATGAAAGTCTCTCTCTGAGAAGATAACATCACGACTGCGAATGAAAGGTTTAGCTTGAAGATCATAAAGCTTAAACCCCTTTGTTCCAATTGGGGAGCCAACGAATATGGCTTGTTTTGATTTAGCAGCAAATTTATGACGATATTTATCAGCAATGTGCACATTAGCTATGCAACCAAACACTTTAAGATTTGACACATTTGGCTTCACACCATACCAGCATTCAAATGGAGTCTGCTTATTAAGTGCAACTGTTGAGCTGCGGTTTTTCAAAAATACAGCTGTGCTAACTGCTTCTGCCCAAAATGAAGTTGGTAATTTAGCATGATGTAACATTGAACGAGCTGTCTCCACTATTGTCCTATTCATGCGTTCTACAACACCATTTTGCTCTGGATTCATTGGAGTTGTTGTTTGATGTAGAATTCCTTTTTCTCTCATGTATTCTATGAATTCTTTGGAGCAATATTCACCACCATTATCGGTACGAAGTATCTTGACTCTATTCCCAGTCTCTTTGGTTGTTAAGTTTACAAATTCTTTGAATTTTTCTAGCACTTCACTTTTGTGCCCAAGGAAATAAACGTGGGTATACCGAGACGCATCATCGATAAATGTTACGAAGTACTTTGACTTTCCAATCAATTCCACGCTAATTGGTCTGCAAACGTCACTATGTATTGTTGACAATACCTCGAGTTGATGATGCTTTCGGAAATGCATTGCAATGCTGCTATCCCATGAGGCAACCTTGACATACTTGCTCACTCACTAATTCAGACAATTTCCAATAAGACACTTTGGAATATAATTTGCAGAGTATTCTTGGTGAATTGACAAGATAACTGGCCTATGTCTTGTTTTGGAAATTTCATGTAAGAAGGATTTAAAGTTATCACTTGCAGGTTCAAATGCAGATAACAGTTCGTCATTTGCATTTGTTTTGTCCCCTTGTGTTTGCTGAGAGTCTTTGCCTAACACGAGTGCTTTAAAATCTTTCTTTTTGGAGATCTGAAGTCTATATCTAATATTTGTTTATATCCATTTTTTCTTGGAAGCTGTCTTTTTCCATTAGGCAGGTTTCCCAGTAAATTTTGCTGCTTCCTTTAAAAGCATTGCAGCTTCTAGGTAAAACCGTACAGATGCAACATGGGAGCAGCTCTATCCTAACCCAGCCATGCAGTTTCAACGTGCTGTAAGAATATTGACACTTTCTTTTATCATAACCCCACAAAAAAGAGGCAATACACTGAGTCGCTGAGAAAGGTTTACCTAAATGGGAAAGAAATTTGACTTTACAGAACCAATATGGTATGTTTGTGTATAAAATTTGTTTACCTAATTTGACCAGAAACTGGAAGAAGGACCAAATAAATCAAGACACTTCTAAGAAACTTTGGATACTTGATTCGATCAAAGTTAAGAGACCTGGATTTTCGAGAGACTTTTCTGAGGTTCTGATTATTGTTATAAAAAAACAGTGCATAGAAAAAGATAAACCCAATATTATTACCTTAGCTCGGATAATGTATATATTGTCTGGAGTTTGACTGCTTTGGTCTTCGACTTGCTTTGCCAGTACTCCAACTTCTCGTACCCATCCAGCAACAAAACGATCGTATGCTTCTAAGCTTTTGTAATTTTTCATCTCCTACATCGAGTACTCTGGAGATGAACCGAGGACGAGGTTGTTAACTATATCAATGTACGATATTGGAGGAAACGAATCAAAATCTTTGCTCCAGCCAGTCACCATTTTCGAATATGGATTTAAATTTTCCACTTTTGCAGTTTTTTCAAGATATCTAGTCCTGGCAACTCCATCTAGTGACTCGAAATATTCCTCCATTACTTGCACATTCCACCACAACAGTGAACAATCAACACGCTGGTTTCCCCCAATTCCTCCAAGATGGCCGCCGCGAAGCTTGTGTTGCTTTGTGGGTAGAATGCGGGAACTGTCTATTAAAACCTACTAGCTCTAACTAACAATTTCAAAGGATAGATTACTTATATCATCCTTTACTTATTCATACCACAACATCAAAAGAAACCACTTTGTGTTGATGCCATCAGGGTTTTACCAAGATTATGACATTTGCACACCTCCTTGCTTTCAATTGTCAAAATTAGGCCAGTAATGTTGCTGTTGTGCTCTGCCGTTTTTGTGTAAGTAGGCCACCCAATGAACCAGCTACTTTTGCTATATACAACCTCTACCTATAACCTGAATAAATGCCTGTAACACTATGAAGCGTTCTAGATCAATCAGTTGGTCAGGTAACACCTTACCTCATGTCGGTTTGCAAATAGAAACTACATTCCAATTTGTCTGCTCATCAACAAAATCGCACACGATTCTACCTCTTAGGACGCAGGGATACAAGGGTTTGAATTCATTGTAAAGTGGGTGTAACTATCTGAGATGGGGGCAAAAACGTATTTATCAGTATCTGGTTTGTGAATCAAATGCATGATTTTATAGAGGTTTTAATCAAAGGCTCCCTGACGGTAGAATATGAATTTGAGATAGCTCTCAATTGCCTATGAGAAGGGGATTCAACAAAAAGCTTTACCAAAAGATCCACGCAAACTGTAAAACAATGGTCAAAAAGAAATGTATTCCACGTATTATTGAGAAGAAACATTTCATAAAGGAATTCAAATGGCATATCATCAAAAAATTTGAAAATCGAGTACTGAGGAAGTGTCCTTTGAGAAACTTTACTATGAATGGCTTTTATTGATTCAAGAAAAAATGAAAAGAAACGTTCAATGGTGGGTCATTTTCTTGGTTTCATATAAAAGATGCATTTCTGTATTAAGTGCAAATTTTGGAACTGACTGAAAATTAACGAGAATCTTCCTACTCTAAACAAAATTCTAGTTAAAAAACAAAGCTCAAATCTTTTAAGTGGCCTCATAAACAATAACTCCTCGCTTTCTTCCTGTTCTACGATGAGTTCCCTTTCCTTTCCCAACTCTTGGCTCTCCATATCAACGACCACCTTTCCATCTGCGCTTCTAAATTGCTGTTGATTTGCACTCACATTCAAACGAATGTCATTCCATTTTTCGCGTAACATTCTGGATGAACGCGTTCAATAAATGGTTATCCCTTGCATCCAGAGAATCTTTACCATCATCTCAAATCGACAAGTTAACTTTCATGATAATTTCCTCCAATTTATACTTAACAAAGTGGTACACTCCTGTTGCATACACGTAGAAATTCTCATCAGGGCAATGTAAATCTAATAGCAATGCCACACTTGGGTTCTTTTTGGCTTCAGCAAGACTGATCGGATTTTTTTATTCCAGAAAGCCTCTTGTGTCATTTCCCGATCTTCTGACACAATGGCCTCCCTTTCACTTCAACCTGAACAGCCTTCAAATGAACTCACACTCTCTGGCCCAGTGTCCTTTCATTTTTTATTGGCTGTAAATTTTACTCTTGTGTGGCCGTCTTTGGAGGCAGGAGTTGGGTTTGTGTTCAGAAAGGTAAACAGTGTTGCTTTATGCTCCTGTTCTATATCATTTGCTATATCTTGGTCAGCTTTCATTCGTAAGTTCAGAGTCATTTGCTTCAAGTTCATATTCGTCTCCATCACCTTGAGCCGTGGCTACTTTTGCATTGTCTTTTGTTTCCCACATGTGCTAAGGTATTACAGCCTCTTTGTGGGACCTGTGCAAATCAAATGTGTTTTCATCTGAAACAACTCCTTTTTTCCAAAGCCCTGCATTTTTAGGTGAGCTCGTTTTCCCTAGCCTGCGTGCAGACCCAGTATTCTGAGGTCTGTGCGCTGGCTAATTCTTCCAGGCATCCTGCAATATTTTATCCAACGGGAGATCCTACAAATCTGCCTTCACAATTGGCTTCGAATATCCCTCATTCCATATATTTTCGGGTTGTCTGGTCCATCCTCTGAAATGTATGTTTCCCACAGCCTTTTTGGGCCCGACGTTCCTGAACATGTCAGTCAAAGTAGAGTATTTTGCCGGCAAATAATCTCTACACAAGTCACTATCGAGTTTTTCGAAGCAAATCAAATGTTTCAGTGCAAAGTCTCTCAAAGCCTTGACGAAAAGAGCAACATGATGACACGATAATACCACATCTTGATAGCATTCTCTTGATACAAAATTGCTTTTCAAAGAAACATTTTCACTTTCATGTATGTACCTTTGTCTCCAAGCTCTAAGGAAACAGATGCAGCATTCTTAACTCTTTCTTTGAGTGTACAATGCCTGCTAGAAGTCTTGACGCCTGAACACTGACGTCAATTTCCAAGGTCAAAATCAATCATCCCCCTCTCCCCTACAGAATAATGTTGGTTTACTATCAAAAGGGTTAGGATTTTAGGAAGCACTTTCTTTTGCGCTTCTTTTATGATATTTCTCCAAATTATCAACATTGTTTTAGGGGGAAGGGGGCGGAAGTAGTAATTTTCTTTTCATGAAAGGAATGAAAGATATCAAATATTGCTGGGTGTTCCACGTACTTTTGGCAGGCATTGTAGCTGACAATGAGAAGAATGTTTCTACGTACTTTGGAGTACATTAGGAATAAACGGGGGGTGGAAATAATCAAGGAGGCGGAAATGGTGCAATATAATAATAATCGGAAGGGGTTGGAACTATCATGAAGGTTTGAAAAATCAGAGGGCTGGAAATGGTTTTATAGGCAATAATAAACGTCAGGGGTTTGAACAATCGGGGGTAGGAAGCCGGAAAAATTGAAAATAGTCATTTTTAGTTTTCTTAGTTAAACATATATCTTTATAATAAATAATGAGAAAAAAGTTCAGAAGTTAATATCACCTCTTAAAAACATTGCAAAATGACGTCATGAAACGATTACAAAATCTTTACCATGTGTTTTCTCGCTTATTTCTCATTGTTTTGACAAGTGCTGTATCTCAAAATGGATTACTTTGTTGAGACAATCGAATTATTTTCGATAAAAAAAATTATTTTCATTGAGCGAAAAAAATTCATTTTTATTGCATCTTTTGACGCCACAATCATTTCAATTGAAGAGAATGTATTTTGCTTGGTTTTAAAATACAACTGAACTCATGTTTTGTTTCTTTTGTAAAACTCGGTAGTGATGAACGAAGCTAGGGTGTTAGGTAGACGCATTGTGTCTCTTATTGATTTCAACATTTTCGATTTCCCAGACAATAATCCATTTTCATAAGCTGCATATACATCCTGATACATTTCCTCGCTTGGCTTGTTCGCCAAGACGTTCAGATGACTTGACTTTAGACGACCTAGGTCTTGCAACGGTTAGCAACCAAATTATCCAATTAAATTATGATTATTTTGAAAATAGTCTCCTTTGTAAGCATTTTAATACAAAAACAGTTGTCTTTTTTAACAATGTGTTGAGGT
Organism: Rhopilema esculentum; assembly: GCF_013076305.1. The sequence continues at coordinate 3,353,210 of NW_027019653.1, forward strand.
CTTTGTGGTAGCATTTGCAGGGGAAAATAGATCATTGTAATTTCATGGTTAGGCATACAAAAGATAAAAATCTTTTTCATAGATCAGCAGAAAGAATCTGACGACCTAGGTCTTGCAAAGGTTTTTGAAAGGTTAAAGGCTTACACTCTTTGGCCAGCCTTTACACTCTTTAATTGTGCACTTCTCAGGCACCGTGGGGCGTTGAGAAAAGTGGGGGATCTAGAAAAGGGGTTGGGCTAGAGCCGAATAAAATGTAGTTTGACTAGTGATTCATTGTTAAATTTATTGCATTTTCGGGAGAAAGTAGGGGCTATAGCCTCAAAAGCCCCCCTTTTCCGCGATGCCTGCTTCTGTCTAAGAAACGGTTGTGAGCTTTAGTAAAAGCATAAGCTTGGCCACTGTTTTCTTTGGTTTTTTGCACCCTTTTTAAAAAGGACTGCTCTGTAGTTGCATTTAGAAGCATTTTTTACAATTTACGCTTTTTTCCATCTATTGTGTTGTGAATCTTGAAACAGAATACAAGATTGGCTCACCAGCCTTGATCCCTCTTTGTGAGTTGATTGCATTGTCTCTAAAGAATAGTTTTTCCCAGCAATTACAATTTCTCGTTCAAAAATTCCATGGAACGTTGAGTACCTGTTTTGTTCTCCTTCTAGTCACAACGACTTGCTCTCTTTTCCTGCTGGCCTTAGGAAACGCTCAAGTGATAGTTGGTTTCCAGTCTTTCTTTTCCTTGTACTTTCACTAGACTTAGCATGTTTCTCTACATTAAACAAGAGGCTACCCCTGTCTGGAACCACGCAAATTGCTACATGAGCGACATCTTGCATCCTTCTAGGTTTCCCCAAGCTGGAGTAGCCCAAATTTACCTGGAAATAGCTTTTCTATCATTGCAAATACATCCTCACTGGACTTCTAAGCTTTTCAGCTTGCGGAAGCCCTGCTCTTTTAACTTTAGTGTCTCAACCTAAGTCATCGACTTTTAATTTGTGTGAGCGTTTCTTCATATGGGCCTTCAAATTGGACAGAGACTTAGATTTATAGTCGGTATCAATGACTTTCGCTTTTTTGCCAGAACATGGTAGGCATGTAACCATAAAACCATCACATTTGTTTTCTTCCAATTTCAAGCTATTCATTGGGGCAACTTTCTCATTAAACATGAGTTATCGACCAAAAAGTTTTCTTGCAATCTTCATATTGCTGTTTTGAAATGGATGCTTCCAATTTACCTTTGGATTCTCTCATTTGAGTGACTTCTAATTGAGTTTCCTGTAGTGAGATCTAACCTTTGTGAAAGATGCTTGCAGACTCCTGCAATAGGCCTTCGTTATCTGTATATGAGAAACCTAAAGTGGTTGCTCACTTTTTAATAAGAAATGTGAATCAGGCCATGATACTAAAAGCTTCTTTAACCCAACATGAGAATTTTCGTATCTAATTACTAAAAGTTCCTTCATTTGGTTCTTGTTTTTTTAATGCATCGATTCTCAAATTGGCCTAAAATACTACTGCAAATATATTTCTTGACATTTAAAACATCATAGCTAATATTAAGATTTTTATCATGCGGAAAAAACAGAAAGGGTTGGAACATATTTGCCTGAATATTTAGCGCTGTTTTGGTCTGAGATGCCTTAGATTACATAAGGTACTTGCAGCTCCAATTTTTGGGTTACAACAATCTTTACATATGGAAGTCTTGAGCAACACTTCATTCATTCAAAAAAATATATGAAATTTTTTAGAACTAACGCATGTTTACGGATATTTGAAGGATTTTCTTGAAAACAAAAGGATTTCCGCCAAAGCGATTAACTCTTGCTCATAGCGTACTCATGTTTTCGACAAGACGAAAGGATTTCCAAGGATTTTCAGATAGAACCATTGGATTTCCACCAAAGTTGTACGAGATTTGAAACTGTATTTCATAACGTCGCTACCATATTCAGCCTCAAAGTACACACAAAGACGTACTTTAAAGTGCATCCGCGCAACCGGCATGCTTAGCGGCAGTTGTCTTGAGAAATTGACTGTGTTTTGTATTTTCATGCAGTACGATATTAGGCCGGTTCTTTGAACAATGGTCGCAAAGCATGCCGGTTGCGCAAGAGCCTTTAACTATACTAACTTGTGAGATATACAAGATTTTAATGCTAGATAGTGAATTGAGAAATCTAGTGTGATAATTCTACCAAAGATGTATGAGACTTTTGAGAGTGACTTGGCCCTCGCTAAAGCTTTAAAAGTACTTGCTGGTGTAAGTTTGAATTGTTGCTGTGACATCTAATGGAAAGAGCTTCTAGCGTAGTTCCTTGATCATATTGAGCTTGCTATTGTTTACGTATATTTGCTGAGGCAGTGCCTAATTCAGAGTAGTGTTGGCCACTGATAGTGTTCTTCTAAAACGGTCTGGGAAAAGAATAAATGGGGAAAATTGCGTACTTTTGGTTAAGATACTTACCTATATCTATCTTATCTTATTTTGTCTTATCTTATCTTGTCTTATCTATATTAGATATTTCCGGCAATTTTAGTAGTGCGGTTTAGCAGAATCTGTGTTCTTGGGAAAAAGGTCTAAATTAGGCAGTGGGCTGAGAATACACACTGCCTCTACATTTGATCCAGTTCATCAATAGCTTTTTACTCTATGTGGCACAAATAGTGTCCCTCTCTTTTCATAGGGGGAGGTTTCTATCTTTTTGGTAACTGATAGCAAGGGAGTAATGATGACACAGAATAAATAAACTTGAAATAGATTCAAATAAATTGCAAAGGCTGTAAGTAATACCTTGTTTACCATGTCATCATTCTTGTTTTGTTTTTGTCAATGTATTTTGTTTTGTTTTTGTTTTAACTTGCAAATTGTAAGTGTTTTTTTATGTTATTAGTAATCTGTAACATGTAATTTGCAACATTTAATGTAACTCTAATTTCATGTAAACATGTTTAATGTAATGGTCACAGGGTTGCTATGTATTTCCATGCTCCCTGTGGCATTGTGTTGTAGTTTGTCTGTTTTACATAACTTTATGAGATTATGTATAAAAAATAATACCGTTTCTTGGATTCCAAATTATCCACAGTTCCCTTTCTATCTATGACAGATGAGTATTCCACGATACTTTGAGATCTTGGTGGGCTCGAACAATATGCAAAAACGAAAATTGATTTCTCCCCCATAAATTTGGGGCATTCCGTGCATTTATTACACTCTCCTCGTGCAATAACACGACAGTCAACATTTGATATTTGAAATGGTTACAGCCTTTAAATTTACAACCACGTGGGTGCTGCACGTGGTGCTGCGCAGTTTCCCAAAATTCTTATCAATTTGCGCAATAACCATGACCATGGCTCCTCCGCACCGTCACACCCTAAATAGTACCCTCACTTGCAAATGTAGCTCACACTTAGCTGTCATCAGCTTAACCCTTTTTGGGCCTAAACGTTTAAAGATGCCTGATGGATGAGATGAGATGCGCTGCCCGTGTTTGAGTTGAAGAAAGAAACTAATGACAAAATTTTTGAAGACAGGACAAATTTTCACCGTGAAGTATATTTTATCTCAGCAACGGTGCCTGTTGATATAATGAACTGAACTCTAAAACTTTAAAAATGGCGTTTGTTTGAAGCGTAGACTTTGGAGACTTTGGAGTTGAAAATGTTGAAAATAGACTTTGGAGTAAAGTAGGTTGTGATTTATTTTTTATCCAAATTCAAAACTTCACCTTTAATTTTCAGGTTTCAGATCCAACTGTTGTCTAGCTCAAAAGAAAAGTTTCTGGCTAATACAAGACGGTGAAGTATTTTTTGCGTGGGAACGCCAGAACAAAAACTTTGAAATTAGCGTATAACGAACGTTTCCCGCGAAATCGTGCGCGGGATTCAAAGGAAAGGCTTTCGAAGAAGCCTTGTATTCATTATTTGTTTTCATTACATGAACAGATAAGAAAATATTTTGCGTGGAATCTAAGGCAGATTCCTAATAATGCGCGAGCGGAATCACGGATAAAAACTATTGCGCGGGGAACGCGTGCCTATGATGCGGCTTAATTCTTGCCTGGTTACTAGGAGAAAGGAAAGAGAATTTGCGGTTCGTCGTAGCATATCGAAATGGTTTAGCAGAAGAAGAAAAGAATGACGTACTGCAAACAAAGTTTTAGAATAGAAAAAAAACACAAAAAGAGAAAGAGGGGCCGTGTACCGAACTTGTTAAAGCTTGTCACGGTACACCTTCACTAATCGATTGCAGGGTCGCCAGATGTACTGAAATTGTCAAGGCACACCGTCACTCGAGTAAAAACGCATAAAGTTCCACTACTTTTCTATTTTTAACGATAACACAACACTCGATCACGAAAACTAACATGGCCTCTATTCTCGGTCCCAGTCATAATTTTACTGTAAATGTCATTAATGTAATTTGCGGACTAGCGCAACGGAACGAACAGAGCAATGTTATAATGAGTAACTAAATCGGTTCACAACTCCCCCTAAAATTAGAGTTTAACAAACCTCAAATTTTACAACTGTCCCTTGCTTTTTCTTCAGCATTTTCATCGTCTTCTAGCACAATTTGTGTTTTCGCAGCAGCATTCAGTACTTCTTGGTCCCTCCACGTCACTTTTCTTCGCAACTGCTTCTACTTCAAACTTTTCGTATTTCACTTTTTCAGCAACACTTCTGATTTCTAACGGACATATAGTTATAATAAGTAACTAAATCGGTTCAGGCTCTAGTTTATGCTGAACTCATTCATTCCTTGTGGCATGATATAAAAAATCAGATTTATTAAAAAATTAATAATCTGACATTCTCAACTAAAATTTGTTTTGCATAAGGCAATGTTTTTCTCTTTTAGGGGTTGGGTTTTCTCCGTAACTTATGCCACATTAGTCAGTGAAATAAAGGATAAAGAACATATTGTGAAATATCAGGATATGTGAAGAGAAACTGGAGGATAATCTGGTTTTTGAGAAAAGAGGCAAGCTTTGATGTATGGGTATAAGTATAATAGCTCTTGCAAGAGTACCAACTCTGTTCCCCTCGAAGGATCCAACAGTATCAACAAAGGCAGGATTTCAAACATTGTTAAATTCTTCCCTCCTGCAACAGCTCCAACCCTCATCTCGACAAATATCCCATTCACATTTGCTGATGATGACTGTCTCATCCTCCGCTGTTTTAACCAAACATACTCTTCAATCCTTTCTTGCAAGAGCCTCTGCCAAATGTTGTGAAATATCAGGTCATGTGAAAAGAAACCGGATGATGATCTGGCTATTGAGAATGGTGCATATCTTCTCTATTGTTGTTGGTAAGATTATGTAGACAGGCACTGCGGAGTTTTGAAAAAGTGGGGGGTCTAAAAAGGGGGCTGCTAAAACCGTATAAAAAGAGGCTTTACTGGTTTAATATTTGACAGTTTTTGCAAAAAGAGGGGGGACTAAAGCCTCCAGCCCCCCTGCTCCGCAGTGCCTTGTAGGAGAGAGGTGATGCTATTTAACAAATAATCACCTTAACTAACTCCCTCTCCCCCAATAATCATTACTGGCCCTTATTGTAACGGAAAAGTTTCCTTGCTTCCTTGTTTTTAACAACTTTTTTAAAATTTCTTGCGCTCAAGACAACAGGGTATCCTGTTAAATAAAAACCATCGCCCAAAATCGACGTGAGCCCCCTTTATCTAGGAAAAGACTCGAAAATGATCGAAACAAAACTCAGAATCAGAAACTTCATTTCCGTAGTTATCGCGCAAGCCCTGATTTTAAGTAAAATAAAGTAAAACGGCATAGCAACAAAGTTAAACAACTTGTCATGATTGTTTAATAATGTTTTTTGTCTCTTTCTCGGTCGTTATGCTCCGCTTCCAACTGCTGAATTGAAGGAGTTTGACGCGAGAGCTGTTCAAATAACAGCCTGGTTAGAAGCAGCAAGGATTCTAAGAAAAGTGTTTAGAGAAGAAGAAGATCATACCGAAGATAATAATAATTATGAGAAGATTTTTTGTTATTTTTTGGCCATTTGCTATGACACGCCTAACACAGGGTCAATGGAGCACATTATGGTGTGGTTGGGGAACTGGCTTGAGAACTTTCCTTCAATACTAGTTTGCCAACATTAAATTTGATTATACCCTCAAAACCAGAACCACATTGATTCCAGCAAAGATTTGAAAGCTCCTCCCAGAAAGACGCCCCTCCACTTATCTATTCCTACCATCTTTTTCCTCGCTCGAAATTTGTGGCTCCGGTACCCAGGCACTTTGATGACAAATCCTTTATATCATATTTCAGCAAAAAGTGGGGGTTACTGCCCCAATGTTCCTTCGGTGTGCCTCTCAGACAGAACTGCAATGACTGCAGGTCCATCAGCCAGAGACAAAACAGAAAAAAAACAAAGCAAAAATATATTTGATTATTGAGACTTTCATTGATGTTCAAACTTTAAAATACAATTTAAAAAATACAATATTACAAGGGATTAAAAAATATTTTCCAAAGCATGTTTAAAGAACAGAAATAAATAATGAGCAGAACTCTTTTAGTTGTGGATAAAGTAATAGCAATTAATCAATATGTAGAGTGATCTGTATGTAGCCCTTTCAAGTTGGTAGTTGGCAAGTAGAAGCACTTTAAAACAGACTGGAGGGATTTTTATAATATGCCGTTTTTTTGTCAGTAATTGTCTGAGTTTGCAGTTTTCAGAGTAATTTTATCTTCAAACTCTGCAGTTTCCTGATCTAATGAAAGCTCTTTTTCAGGCACCACAAAAATTCAGTTGGTAACGAGAACATGCTCGAAGCAGGGGCGGATCCAGAGCAAATTTGAAGAAGGGGCAGTTGGTAGTAGTGGGGGCGCTAAAAAATTTGCAAAATTGGTGACGAGAGTTCGTTGTATACAACAATTTCAGATCCATTTTTGGAATAAACAACATAACTTTGAGGTAATCCTTGAAGCAAATTAACCTATCGGTCCAAGAACCTTTTTCATCTGATTCTCATTCTTCAAAAGGAGCGCAGAATTTCCAAAAAAAAAGCGCCAGACTTGCTTCAACTCGTTGAGGGAGGGCCCCAAGTTGCCCCCCCCTTTAATCCGCCACTAGCTCGAGGCGTCGAGATTTCAACAATCTATTTCATTTTGGCAATTAATTCACTTCTCATAAACTTCAATTTCATTTCCAGCTGTCCCCAGTTATAGCACAAGCCCTGACTTTGCGTAAAATAAAATAAAATAAAATGGCATAGCAACAAAATTAAACAACTTACCATTATTTTATAGTGATGTTAATTATTGCTCAAAACGAATAAAGCCCTAATAAATATTACATTTAAGAATATGATTTTTAAAAAACGCGAGTTTGTATACACATTGTACCAAGGGAAAATAGCTTTAAGAGAATTATCTTGTTCTTTGCTAACGAGGGGAACCGCGCAGTCTTTGGGCTACCCTGGGTGCCAGAGCCTCAGAGAGTCAAATGATGAAGACCGGGAAAAGGAATTGCGATTGACTCTCTCAGGCTCTCTCAGACCCAGGGTACCATTGGGCTAGCAGGGGCTATAGCACCCCCCCCCCCACTTTTTTGCAATAAATGGTAACAACATTTTTAGAAAGTTTTCTCTAACGGATCCTTAGCAGTAGCAGATCTTTCTAACTTTTGACTGGGAACTCTTCAAGAAAAAAGCAAGTATTTACTGAAAAGGGCGTTTTCCTCCGCACTAAAGGGCGTGGTGTCAAACAAATTTCGGTCACGCCCTTTTCAGCCCACCCACTTTAGACTGGTGCGAGATTCCTGGTAAACAGTATGATAATGTAGGGTGGAGGCCAGTTCCTTTTCTAGACGCCTAATCTCTTTTAAAAGACTTCTACAATAGTCTATGCTTCTACGTACATGAAGTACCTGTAAAGAAAATCTCAGCAAGATAAGGAAGGTTTGCCAGATTCATTACTAAGTGCCTTATGTCTGTTTTCATGATTTCTACATAGTTGAAATGACTGGTAGAAGCAGGGCCCACGTCAACGGGGAGGACCGGAGGGGACTTGCCCCCCCCCCACCTCTTTGGAATGCAAAAATATTTCCAAAAAATAGAGACCCTGTTTTGAAGCACTAAATTCAAGTTTGATGAATAGAACTTGGCCCCTCCACCTTGAAATTCGTGGCGTGGGCCCTGAGAAGGGGCTAACAGCAAATTATGAGGCTCGCCAGTTCCTTTCCTAGGCACACTCAGTCTATTTGACACTGTTTGCGTGTAGGGTTAGGGCCTAAGTGGGAGGGAGCTTATCTTGGGTTAGCAACATAACAAGGTAGGGCAGGGACCGCGCACCAGTCTAGAAGTGGGGAGGCTGAAATGGGTGTACCCGAAATTTTTTAACACAGTCTGGTTCAGAGAAGATATCAATAACTATGAAAATAGATAAAATTAGCTGGAGGGTAAACAAACACCAAGCTAACTAAGTTAGAAAATACATCATATCATTAGTCTGCGCGCATACTCGACTATGGGGAAAGTGGGACACTTTTAAAGTCTGCACGCAGGCTACATCTCATTACACAAGATAAAACACCTAGAAAATGAAAAAATAGGATTCCAGTCAAGAAGAATTGCTAATACATAGGACTAAACCATCCAAAGTTGCGTTCTTAAACCTTCCAAAAAAGTTCTAGTCTATTATTGCAAAAAAGGGGGGGGGGGGGGGTTAGCCCCTGCTAGCCAAATGGCTGCACGGTGCCTGAGGTAGGGGTGCCAGTTCCCTTCCTGAAAACTTTTTGTCTCTTTTGCACGGTGTTGCAAAATTCACAGAGATTTCAGGAAGGGTGGGGTTTCCTCTTCCTGAACAAGAAGGCAAATGTTTAGTTTGACGAATTCTAAAAATTAGGCGTTAAAAGGGTAAGGCAATGGGTATGGCTTCTAGAAGGTGTCTGCAGCACAGCCTCTCCCTAACGTATTAGGACGGCTCTCTTCGTAGGAAGTGCCTGTGAGATGGACCATTTGTTGCTTGTTTGAAACAGGGAATCCGTACCGATAAACTCCTCAAACAAGCCAAGAAATACTAAAAATTTGCAGGTTTACAGAATCAAACACCGTAAATCCTCGAAAAGGCCCCCGGGGGCTCATTTGCAAAGATGAATTTTTGGGCACGGGCCTATTCGATGGGGGGCTCATTCAAGGGGGGGATTTCAAAGTTTAGTATTTTCCGATAAGTTTAGTTTAGGTCGATATAAAATTGACATAATTTTCTAACAAAACTAAAAAAGAACTAACAAGTATTATAATTTTTTATCATCACAAAAGTCGCTTTCTTGCTTCTTGGTGAGGAGCTTATTCGAGGGGGGCTTATTTGCAAAAATGATTTTTAAGTGGGGGCTTATTCGGGGGGGGGGGCTTATTTGCAAAAAATGATTTCTTTAAGGTGGGGGCTTATTCGAGGAGGGGGGGGCTTATTCGAGGGTGGGGGCTTATTCGAGGATTTACGATAGGCATAATTCGATCGTTTATCGGTGAGTCACTGTGCATAAATTCAGTCAGCCCCTGCTTCGAAGAGACTGGCCGTTATAGAATTCGACAACAACAATCTTCTGGAGCCATGTTAGATGCCTCCTTCGCAGCTCGCACGTCGCCTGACCTCTGGTATTCCTCCAAGAATGCAATGCACTTCCGGTGTTTTTCCCTCTGGGCGTCTGTTAATGCATTAAATCCGGCTTTGTTTATCTTGAAAGGGTAGGCACCGAGATCTATTAGGCAACGCAAGGCACCAAGTTGTCCGAGGGAAGATGCCCATCCGACCGGCTCAGAATCAAACCAGTCGGTCATTATTTCGTCCGGACGACGATGCTTGTTGAGAACCAGGTCTATTATTGACGCAACATCACCTGGAAGTTAAATGTTTGCAGTCAGGGTTGTATTTTTCATGCAATAAGTATATTGTCAGAAATTGAAATTCTTGGCTTTTGAGTTACCAACAATTATGAAAATGAAAATTACAGTTTTCCAATCTTTCTTAAATTGCTCGATACCTCATAGACAGGGGTGAACTCGCTTTTGGTGTATGGAACCGGACGCGGAACCGGACGGTTTCTCGATGACCTCATTAAGCGCAAAACTCGGATTAGAAGCTTAGTACCGTCCTGTTCCAACACCAAATAGCGTTTACCGACAATCATGTTAACCTGAAGAACATCAAAGGCTTTGGGTTCTAAAAAGCAGACCATTTTGAATGACTTTCTCTAGAGTTTTTCCACTTTGGAAACCCCCGATTTGCCAAAGAAATCATTAATTTTATAGATCAATCCGAAGAAAGCTGTAGCCGTTATCATAGGATGTGAAAGACGAGACAGATTTTCCCATTTGAGTTAGTTTACCCAACGTCGTACAACAATAACGTCGATTCATCTTTCGTTAAGTAAAAGCAGTGTTTTCGCAATCCATTGGCCTAAAATGGTACCAAACTGACATCTGCTTAGATGAGAAACTAGCAAATGGGGCCAACTCAATGAAACGAGGTTGGCTCCTTCGTCGGGGAACTCCTAGGAAAAGCCCATACATATACTACTAACCTTTCATAGCGGCATAGTGAACCGGGAATCTCGGTACCCAGCCTCTGGACTCAAACCAGCCAAAAGCCATTCTTTGGTGACAATGCGGTCCGGTCCCGGGTTCGATATAATCCTCCGCTTTGATCATCCGTGCAGAAGCTGGAGGCTCGTAAGGTGCTGCTGAGATGTTACCTGACGAACAACCGGCTCCGTCTGCGCTTGTCATGGCCGCCATGGTATTATTAGTCCGTTTGTATTCTACCAAAAACTTGAGGCATTTATCGTGTTTTTCTCTTTTAGCATCATCTATAGTATCGTTTCCAGCTTTGTTCTTTGTGAATGGGTATGCACCGAGGTCAATTAGACATCTCAAAGCACCAAGTTGACCAAATGAAGCTGCCCATCCGACCGGCTCAGAATCAAACCAGACGGTCATTTTTTGATCCGGGGGAATCTTTTCCCTTTGGACCAAACGAATGATAGAAATAACGTCTCCTGAAAAGGACGATAACAATAATGTAATGATGGGAAATGCTCGTTTTTTAGCTACATAAAATCATTGGCATTGGCAAAAATAACGAAAGGAATATGTGACATGCTGACTTGTAAAGAAAAGGAATAACCAATAGGAACACCGCATCACATTTAATACTCCCCTTAGGGAAAGCTTATTCAAAACTCACTGCTAAAGATGGAGAAAATTTATGAGAAGGGAATTCAGTCGGAAATGCGCCTTATTCGAAACTTCTAGTTAGGAAAGATGGCATATTTGAAACACATAAATGACTAAAAACGTGATTTCATTCCTGAAAATGAATACAAAGCTTCCAAAATACCTTTCATTGCAGCATAGTGAAGTGGCCATTTTGTTTTCCATCCTTGCTTTTCAAACCAGCCCATTGCGCTATACTGATCCGGACGCGGTCCCGAATCCGGGTCGTGGTAATCTTCACAATTCAACTCGCGGTGTTTGCCACCTTTGTCTGAGACCGCCTCATCGTATGGTGGTGGTGGCACTTCCATTTCAGCGTTTGCTTGAGATAGTCCAACCTATAGGGAAAAGATTGAACAATATTGGGAAAAGATAAAGGCCCGGTTCACACTTAACTGGCCTAAACTTAATCTGAAGTTTATGAACCAAGCATGAAACGCTGAAATCCCTCGTTTTCAAGATGATATTTAAATCAATGTTCCGAACAGCTATCAAGCCATAATACTTCAACTTGGTCGCCCTAAACATCTCCATTGTCCGGTTTATAGAGCTCTCAAGTGTGACGTCACAATAGAACCATTTTTAGAATTTTTGAGTTTTGACCGCATAACATAAAAGAACACCATGAAATACTCCGAAATATCCAAAATCAGTTAAATTTATCAAAATCAGGTGAACTATGGCCAATAGAAGATTTGAGATTTCCTAACGGATTACTGTTATTTTGGCTCAGTTCATAACGTTGTGAACCAAGATCAATTTACAGAGGTTTGATAAGGCAAGAGCCTTTGCTCAAGTGGCCATATCTCAACCAATTCGTAATACCTTTGACTGATTTTGCAGATTTAGAGGTATTTCATGATGCTCTTTCATGTTATGGGAAAAAATTTCAAAAATTCTAAAAATAGATTTTTTGACGTCATCACTTGACAACTCTATTGGGAGATTGTGGCAAACTCAAACGTCGGTAATCGATGGAGATAACTTCAGGTTTAGACTATTCCATTGTTTCCTTTGGGGTCACGTATGGTAAGAAATCAAGAAACTCTAATGATAGATTTATATGACGTCATTACTAAGACAATAGAACTAAATTAGAACACATTTTTCGTAAAATCGAATGCGATATAACTACATTAGAACAGAGACAAAATACAAAAAAACTTTTCAAAATTATTTTGAAAGAAACAAATTTTTTTTCAAAATAAAGGTACATGTATTTCCTTGCTTAGAGTTTTCGATCTATGCTCTTACGCTTTCAAATCTGACCAATATCAGATGAAAGCTTTAGTAACTCTCAACAATTTTTGTTTTATTAGGAGCCATTTTCAGATTTTGTTCCAAAAAAGATTTTTTCAGACCTCAATCTTTTTTTTTCAAAATCAAGTGTTACAAACAATGCTACTTCAAAGACTTCCTGGTCTCCTCTAGAAAAAGGCATTTTTAATTACCATATTTAATCGAAAAAGATTGATAGTCTCATTCAGAAAAACAAAGACATGGCTTAATCTCTTTCCTTTTAAAATGTAAAACATTTATAGGTTATATACAACCATGCTATATTTTCGAGAAGATCAGAAGTTTTTCAGCCAAAATTGCAGTTTAGCTCCACAGGAGAGGAGGGATTCACCCCATCTGACCCTCCTTTATCTACGCCACTGCTTTGGTTGAACTTAAATTCTTCCTTAGCAAAACATTGTTTAACAACATCAATGACTGTTGATCTAAATATATTTTGTGGCCTGTTCTGTCATCAAAGTTTCCATGCACCTGATTATTGTTTCCCTCTTGTTTTGCAGCCACATTGAATATCCATAATTTTCTGGATGAGAAATGGACCTGAACAAGAGCCTTGAGGAACAACACAGCCGTTGCTGCCATTTTTAGACTCAGCTTGATTGTATCATATTCTGGTATTACAGCCATTGAAGTTAACAACCCCGTACACCGAATGAATTAAATGCTCCCATGACTCCTTGCAGTCAGAAAACTTAAAAATTCTGCAATTTCCTTGTCTAATGTATGCTCTTTCTCAGGCACAAAAATATTGTGTCAGAAAATGCAGTGATCCAAAAAAGTTGGCACCACAGTGCACCTGCCCAACTTAGCAGCCCAATTTATGCAAATAGAAAACTACAAAACACTGCTACAAAAACACATATATATACAATAATGATACAATAGGGGGAATTAAACTTCACAAAAACCCTGTAGCCATCCACAATAAAATCAAAGTCCTTTCAAAAAGTCTTCTTCCCAGGTGAGACACCAGATCCCAGGTGAGACACCAAGGAAAAGTAAATATATGCCAGGTGACAACCCAAAAGGGCTTTGGGTGTTTTTGTACACAAAGCTAACTTTTTATCTGACCCTGATTACTAGCATATTGAGAAGTTACATGACTAAAAAGAAAAGATAGCCAGTTTATGAAATAGACACTTTATGAAAGCCTTTGATTCAAGACATTTTCATTTTAGACATTTTCATGAGCAAAGTTCCAACTTTCTTTTTTTCAAGAAATTGAAATTCATGGAATATTGCTAAAAACTTTTTACCAATCCTTCTGTTCTCTAAGTAAGAATGGAATTGGAGTTGTCAGCGACTGCAAGATGTGAAGGCAATGGGAAAAGGCAATGAAAAATCATTGAGACTTGTGTCTGATTACATTGCTATATCCAAGGTATTTTTACATAAATAAATCTGGAAACAGCATGACCTACCCAGTGCTTTGCAAAAAGTTAACTGTTAGATAATTTTGGAACATATTTTGATAAAATTGGGATGATTTCACTCCCTCCCATACCCCCATGGTACCAACCAACAGCTCCCAAAAGAAAGAAGCATTTCACTATATTGTTGGATCCACTATATGGTGAAATGCTTCTGCTGCATTCTAGATCCACAAATTTCAGGCATTTCTTGTTTCTTTGTTTGTTTCTTGTTACGAATCTACCAAAACAGTTAATTGTTGACATACCTTGGGCAAATGATTATAGCCATAACTAAACTCTTTTTGGTAAAGACTCAGAATTACCCAAGAAAAAAGGCATCAACCCCCATTGACATACTTGCATTACAACTTAACAAGTGGCAATTTTAAAATTTGCATTTTTTAAAAATGTTAGAGTTAGGGTTAAGGTTAGGGTAAGGGTTAAGATCTTTAAACAGCTGATGATTAAAAGGACCATTCGTGGAGGGATGTTATCAATAAAGTCTAGCTTGCTGTACTTCTATGAACAATTACCAGGTCACATGATGTAAATTTATTCTCTAAACATTGCAATTATATTTAACTTTCAAAAGTACAAAGTCACTATTTAATCATATTAATTTTTTAATTTTTAAGGACTTTGTCTTTCTTTCTCTCACTTTATAGAAAGACTGCAACAAAGAGATGACAAACACAACAGCCAACCTATAAGAGAACGGGGCAATCCATTCCATTTTTTTTTATTTTGGACTAAACAGAGGGAAATATCATTTATCAAATTGCTTTCAATGTGTTAAATCACTGGAATCATAGTCTTGAATACAATCGTTATTTTATAAGAAACAAAGGTCAGCATTGAGTACTCCAGTTTCTTATTGCTTTGGAAAATTTCAATGCTTTATGTTTTTTAAGAGTTCTTTAATTATGATGTCATCAATTTTAACATCATGAGTATACATTTAATTGTTTATGCCAGGAAATTGTCTAAAAGAAACTTTTTTTGGGAGGTTGGAAACTGTAACAGTGAGATTCATCAATGCTCCTTTCGTTTTCAAGTGCAATGAAATTTTGTAATAGAGACTCTTTTGGGGCGAGATTATGATAAGATAAGGCTGTTCCACTGGCGATTTCCAACAGATTTAAGATTATGTATTTGTAGTTTAATTGTTTCTTTGTGTAGCTGAATTCTATTAACTAAATTGTATGTTGTGGAATTTAAAAGATGATACTGAAGTTTAGTGTTGTTTCAAGATTTCCATGATTTTAAAAACATATATTTTGACCACGATTCACTTTGGTAATAAAAAACCGGTCGCTAAATACATTTACAAGTCGACCTCTTTTTCCCCACTGCCAAATTCTACGACCCTCCATGTGAATTGCCTATCGAGGGCGTTAATACAGGACACCATGATGCTATAACCTTGGCAACAAACAACAAAGTGTCGCTTTGATGGCGACGTTTTCTTCGATATAACTCATTTTCATTCTTAAAACAGTTAAAATAGTAAATTTGTACCACAAACCGTTATATCAACTAAACAGTCCACTGGTTGCCGAAGGATCTTTCAATCTAAACAAATTCGATTTCTCTGCTTCCATTTGTTAAGACATTCTTCGAATGCTTCGATTTTGTTTATGTTGTTGGTGTTGTTGAACAGGGAGATTCAACACGGAAGAAGAGAACAGAAGAAATTGAGGGGATTTTACAGGCGGGTGCACTTGTACAAAGCTAATTAAAATAAGGATATAGTCCTATTTCAAGGATGAAGTGAAAAATCAAAAACTTTGTCGGTAAATATTGCTCATCTTAGGGTAGCGGAAAAATGCTAAATGTTTTTTCCGGGAGCTGGGGTGGGGGAGGCATGGAAAGGGTGCGGATTTGTATGGATAAAGCCCGAATACTTTTGCTTCAATGAGATAGAACTGTTCGAATGGATCCTGAAAGTCGACAAATTTTCCCCGGGTAAGGGGCTGTAGCACTTCCAACCCCCATTTCTCATACGCCCTTGTACCCTACCTAACGCTGTCATGGGCTCCGACAAAGGTTGAAAAGTGGGGGGGGCAAGGGAAAATTTAGCACCCATAACAAAAGATTTTGAAATTTTTTTTTATTGTTTGGCAGAAAAGTGGGGGCGCCAAGGCCCCACCGGCCTCCCCCCTTCGTCGGAGGCCCTGGCTATCTAGTTTGCCGAGCAGGGACCGTCGGGCATACAATAGATTGGGGGGGGCTAGACTTGCAAAAGGCTAAAGACAAGGTCATTTCTGTATTGTTTTAAGTACAACTTTTGGGGGGCAAAAGCAAAACCCTTCAGCGGTCCCTGAGTCCCTGTTATGTGCCACAATTGCTTTACAATCAGTTTTCCAGGCTGAACTAATAAGCAATTTTTATTGGTTTTTACGTTGGTTCAAAACTTCGTGAGCAATTTGTTTACTTTTTTTATAAAACCTGCTAATGTTTACGCGCCAACTTGCCCACGTGCAGTCTGCAATGTTGTTTTCGACACCCGCTGGAATGAGTCATAAAATATTCTAACTTCCGTGTCTGGAATCGCCTGTGGTTTCCTGATCCGAGCAATCCGCGTCTTCACTTGCTTCAAACTTGAAACTTTCGAGATTTCTACGGAAATATTGCCAGGAAAAGCCTCCAGGAATAGACTTGAAAGTTATCCTATATGCTTGCAGGTACATTCTGTGCTTTACATTTTTATGAAAAATTAGTCTTCAATTCTCAAATTTCCTTTGTCTACATTCACGATATATTGCGATTTTTGCCACTGGGAGTTTCATCATCGTTTTACATAAATGTAGGCCTGTTATTTTGACTACAAAATATTCGTTGCTTGCTACTTCAATAGAGTTTTAAATTATAATCGAAGGTCAAATAACAAAGCGAGGAATTTTTGCTTTGGTTACAGACTCTGTTGATGGCCTACCTACGCAGGGCAATTCAAAGCTTTTGCAAAAGGCGCTCGATTTTTCCAAGAAAACGAAAAGATTTTCAGGGATTTTAAGATAAAACAAGGCTTTTAATTAAAAGTGTACGAGATTCGCTTTTAATGATCTTCCCTCAGTGGCTTATGTTCAAACTCACATTCGCCATATTTCTTTAAACATAATTTAATTACAATGTATTTAAAATATGAAGAACATTTTAAAAGTATAAGTACAATGACAGGAATTTGTTTGTTAACATAATTTTATGAGAACGTGTGTATTTGATAGCCATAAAGTAAAACAGGACAAAAACAAGAATTGGAAGAAAATGAAGAACAAAAAATAATTTTTTTAAACTTGTACACCAGTCTTGCTTATAAGAACCCATAAATGGTGTTCAAGCTGGCCGTTCTTGATTTTTTCGAAAATCTGAGGCTGTGTGGTTCTTAACTTGTTGTTGAATTTTAAGTGTGTAATTGTTCTTAACTTTTTCTTAAATTAATAGGGTATAACCAGTGCATTTACTTACTTTTTAGCTCTAGGGAGGTGTTCAGGCCTAATTTTCCAACAATATGAGCGATGCTTCAGGCCTTTATTTGCTGACGAAGTCGAAAAATTCTTTGAAAAGCACCTCTAGATTGCAAAAAACTCCTCGGTTTTATATTAAAGTTGCTCAAAATTAAATTTTACGATAGCTCAGCCTCAGCTTGTTCTCAATTTGCTCTTAACTGTCTATCAATTTTGAGGCTCGTGTTCTAATAAAATTGTTCTTATGAAAACAGAGAACGAAATTATATTAAAATTTATGCAAATAAAAACATTTTGTTGAAGAGAATAGAAGGATATATCGAGCACTTTTTAAATGTAGACAGTACAGAGCATGCGCAGTGTAGTCACATTGTAGCTGTGTACGTGAAGTTTGATGACTTGTTTGCACCGAGGGGCGGCGATTCACTCTTCGATTCACGCTACGAAATTTTCTTAGAGTGATTTGCCCCTCGGTTTGCACGAGTTCATAGAGGTCGATTTGAGCAAAAGGGAAATCAAAGTAGCCTGAAAACCAACCCATTATTCTAAAGGAATTTCTTTAGAATAATGGGCTGGTTATCAGGCTGAAATAAAAGGTGATTTCTTTCTGAAATCTCCTTCACTTTTATTGGATATTTGTGAAGTGATATAATCTACAGTAAAAGTGACCACGTGAAATGGTAGATGGACACTTGTGATTGGTTAATGTTTGATTGACAGTTCGAGCTTGCTGGTTTGGAGCCACTTAAGTATGCCTCAATTCCCTTTAGGGTAACGAAGCATTTCAAATCTGTTGGTAAGGGTTTTTCAGAGTTTGATATTGTTTCCATCTCTTTAAATTTGATATTTTAGGCTTCTGACTAAAAGCTGACTATGACTGTGTTGTTACACGTTCGTACCATTTCTATTGTTTTGACGCTAGGCCATTGTTTTGCCATGCCAAGGACATTTTTTTATTTTATCCAAACTTAGGCTTTTAATCATAAGTTGCATTTTTCAAATTGTATTCATTTTATAGAAATTTGAATGCAATTTGTTTAAATAGTTGGCATTAATTAGCTTTTAAGCTCTGCATAGAGCCTACGCAACGAATTTGAATGTGGGGGGGGGGGCCAAGGCTGGCAAAAGTAGGGGCCAAGGCTTTTTCCATTTCACTGCAGCTTTAAAACTACCCGCTTCACAAGAAAGTGGGGTGCCATGGTCCCTCTGGCCTCCCGGTGGCGTGGTCCCTGATGGAATTTTAACTGCTAACTTTAAATCAACGATTAGATAATAATGATAATAATAATAATAAAAATGCCAATTAGATTTGTTTTTGTCATCAGCTAATAACATAAATGAAAAGACATAAATTTCCATAGTTAAGGATTTTTTTGAAATTCAAATTTTTCTTCGTAATTTGTTTATCCAACAGATTTCTTAAGTCATGACGTCACAATAGTTATGATTCTTTTAATTTTGGTCACATAACCTGAAAGACTATCCTGGTATAATTTTGTAGGCCCTTCTTTGTCAAAGTTTTGAGCTTCTGTTTTATCTTGGTTTTTATAAGAGATGTATTAAAATTTTGCAAGGGAAGTTTCTTTATTTTTCGAGAAATGGAGCCCTAAAAGTTTCTCAAAAACTTCAAAATTCCTAGATTTAGGGTGTGATGAAAGTGATTCTTTTCGACGATTAAGCGTCTATTTCCTGTTTAATCAACATACAATGCCTGCCAAAAGTACTTGGAACACCCAGCAATTTGCAATGCATTTAAGATCTTTCATTCCTTTTCCGAAGAAAATTACTACTTCTGCCCCTTTCCCCTTAGAAAAATGCTGATGATTTAGAGAAATATCATAAAAGAAGCGCAAAAGAAAGTGCTTCCTAATATCCTAACCCGTTTAATAATAAACCAACATTGTTCCGTGGGGGAGAGGGGGGTGATTGATTTTGATCTTGGAAAATGACGTCAGTGTTCCTTGACTTTTGGCAGGCATTGTAGATCATCAGCGAGAAGAGCACTATATAACTTAATAGGTGTTCTACTTTGAGTTATCTCATGTCACGTGTTGTGCTTCTATAATGTAGCTCTTAATCTTTTGGTATTTAAAGGCAATCGACAAATACTAAAAAGGCCTAAGTCATTGTTCAATCAACTGTATCCATTTTTAAATCGAAACGAATTTCTTTCCAATTGCAATGACTTGACAATTTTCTAAACTTTTTCTTTCTTAAACAGGTGGAAGCTAAAATGGTCATTAGAGGCTGCTGTGCGCTAAAACGAGGCTTGTTTTCACGCAGGGTATCGCCTGAAACATACCTCCCGACGTCAGCCAGTTGCGCTGCAATGGCCAACGATCCCAGTGGACACAGTGCAGTCCAAACGATGAAGGAGAACGATAACCTCGATTTGGAAACACGGTTTCGAAAAGAGATTGCAAATGGGCAGAAGGAGAAGAATAATAAAAACCTTCTTAAGGCTGTTAAACATTTTCAAGAGTCATTGCGAATCGCAGAGAAATCAAATCTTGGTTGCTGGGCAACAACACAGGCGTTATCTGAACTCGGCGCGGCCTACTTTGATATGCAGAATTACGATAAGGCCCTTGAAACGTTTCTCCGCATGCGATGCGAAGCCGATAAATCACATGACTTGAAAGGACTCAAAACAGCCAATCATAATACTGCTACGGTTTACGATATTCAAGAAAACCACGTAGAGGCTATTAAGTATTACTCTGAAAAGATCCGCATCGCTCTTGAAATTGATGACGTCACTGATTTGGAAGCGACGCATAACGACCTTGCGGAGGCATATTTCGCTACAGATTGTCTTAACGAGGCGGCAGAGAATTTCCAAAAAGCGTTTGAATTGGCTGGAGCAAAGAACAGCAAAGTAGAAGAAAGCTTCGCATGCCGTAGACTAGGTGATCTGTATTACAACAATGGAAAGTACAAAAAGTCTTTGCACTACAAACGCAAGCAACTGAAGTTCGCAGTAGAATCGGGAGATACGGCGGAGGAGCTCGAGACTAATAAAGCAATAGGGGCTATTTATTGCGCTTTAAAGAATTACCAACAGGCGAAAAAATATTACAAAGAGACATTGCGTATAGCGAGGACATTAGGAGACGAGAGAATTTTAATGACGGCTGAAGAAGATATAGTAATTTTGAATAAGATGCTAAGTACGAACGAAAGTGAACGATGAGATACACAAAGCAAGAGCCTGGGTTCCAATGCAATTAAAGGCCTGGGTTCCAATCGCTTCATACAATGACGTAACGTGCAGTTAGGGTAGTTAAAGCAAACAATACTCTCCCATAAAACAGCTCTAGAATCTCCATCCCGACCACAAAGGGTCACGTAATAATTTTCACTAGTATAGTTTTCACGTAACACAAAACTCAACTTAAGATGAAGATTTCTCTCAAAGCAATTTTTAGATTTAATGCCAGTTAAGAAAACTCTATTTTATAAAATAAAATGGGCTCGGTGCTCTTATTTGTGAATAACTGGAGGCTCGGGTTTTCTTAATATTGTTTTTATTTCAAAATCAATTTTTCTACTGTATGAAATATAAAATGTTTCTCAGGCCACTACATAATAGTTTTCCTTTAATTTTTAGTAACTCGGCAGCTTATAGAATCTGCTTCTATCATGTCATCACGACA
>NW_027019653.1:3374388-3450396 GCF_013076305.1 Rhopilema esculentum
TGTAGGCCCTTCTTTGTCAAAGTTTTGAGCTTCTGTTTTATCTTGGTTTTTATAAGAGATGTATTAAAATTTTGCAAGGGAAGTTTCTTTATTTTTCGAGAAATG
This sequence comes from Rhopilema esculentum, assembly GCF_013076305.1. Next base: position 3,374,494 of record NW_027019653.1, read on the forward strand.
GAGCCCTAAAAGTTTCTCAAAAACTTCAAAATTCCTAGATTTAGGGTGTGATGAAAGTGATTCTTTTCGACGATTAAGCGTCTATTTCCTGTTTAATCAACATACAATGCCTGCCAAAAGTACTTGGAACACCCAGCAATTTGCAATGCATTTAAGATCTTTCATTCCTTTTCCGAAGAAAATTACTTCTTCCGACCCCTTCTCCCTAGAACAATCTTGAAAATTTAGAGAAATGTCATAAAAGAAGCGCAAAAGAAAATGCTTCCTAAAATCCTAACCCGTTTGATAGTAAACCAACATTGTTCCGTGGGGGAGAAAGGGGTGATTGATTTTGATCTTGGAAAATGACGTCAGTGTTCCTTGACTTTTGGCAGGCATTGTAGATCATCAGCGAGAAGAGCACTATATAACTTAATAGGTGTTCTACTTTGAGTTATCTCATGTCACGTGTTGTGCTTCTATAATTTAGCTCTTAATCTTTTGGTATTTAAAGTGCATATGACACGAAAATTTTTATTCGCTTAAATCATCAAAGAAACATCGCTGGTAACGATGGTGAGCTTAGTTTTTTCATTTGCGACTCACTTTCCCCAAAAAACGGGGTTTTCCGACACCCACTCGAGCTAAAATGTGTCACAAGAAAAACGCGGTCGAACCTGTGGTCACGTGACCCCTGTGACGTAAAGTGGTTGTGTATCCGTTGAATAGAACAAGGCTTCTGTATGGTTTCACTATGTGCGGGCACTACTGTTGTCTCCCTAAAGATTTTTTTCCTCCATAATTGTAATAAGTTTTATTTAGATAACTCAAGCAATGCCATCAAAGGTCAGAAAGTAATTTAGAAAAATTGTTTGGTTCATTATAAAATTGATAAAAATTGAAATAAAGTGTTGTGCATGACTTTATGGAACGAATACCCCCTTGAGGAAGATACCGTTTTGCTTGACTACACCTGCCCCAACAGAAGTTCGCCGCTTGGCATTACTTGGCTCCTGATTTTGACACCGAAAATACCAAAACATTTTTTCGACGTGATGCTCTACCCTCAGTTCGCAAACCAAAACAAGACAAAGAGCGAAGCAAGAATGAAAAAGCATGGTGAGTAATAAGTTTCCTATTGTTTTTTTATAACTGCCTAACAACGTTCTATTGTGTAACAGCTGAGATACGTTATTGGTAATGACTCGACAACACCGGGGGCACTCGCTTTATGGAAAAAAGGGACTCCTTGTCTCTCTGTGTGGGGTCCATATCACCGTTTTTAATACATAAAAATAACCCAAATATTCAATTTTGCAGTTATTTTTTTAAACCATTTAAACAAATGTAAACTACTTCAATATTTTATACAAAAGCGAAAAAGGTTTTGGAAACTAAAAAAGCAGGGGGTTGGCAACTCAAGAAATATTTAAGAAGCAGGGAAATGATATTCTATGGGATAAAGATTCAAAATGCAAGTGAGAATCGATTAACAATAAACAGAAGTCACCAAGTAACAAAACATGATATAAAAACTTTCAATTTTTTATAACTTTCAATCACGGACTCAGTCGTTTCTGTATAACAGAAATAGTGGTCTTTGACCTGGTTAGCCTTGGTCAAAGACCGAAAAATTAATCTTGGATCATTTTTGTTGTTAAATGTAAACATTGAAATATGTGTTTCTCGTTCTTCACAGGCAAGCAGCGTTAACGGAAGCTCTGCACAGATGGAGTTGCTTTGGCATCAACAAGGTTTTGAATCTCTCAGAAGTTCTGGAATAGAAGTATCTACGTTTGTCTCTGATAGACACCAAGACTGTATGCCATTGCACAGAGATACCTATTGAACAATAACATTGTATGACTTAATATGATGGTTGATTTGAGTTTCTCTTACATTCTTCAGAATCGGCAGGATCATAACATTGCATACAAATATGTATATGGTATACTCTTTTCTGCCAGATTTAATGAAAATAAAATATTAAATTTACTAATTCTAAGAATTGAAGGTGCTAAACAGAATTTGTATTTCTAGACAGTATAACTTTTACAGTATAACAACTAGACAGTATTTGTATAACTTCTTCTTCATTCGCCCATACAACGCAATAGGCCAGGCCGCTATGATCAGGGAATGGTGGCCTAAAAACAGCAGAGATGTACAGGGAATACTGAATTTATAACACTAAAAAACACAATGACAACTTATTTCACTCACCATTGACTCAAAGTAATAATTCCTCGCCATCGATCACGCTGTTGGGATTTTTGTATTCCATCTTCGTCCTCTGCCCGGTCATGAAAGCTTCGAGCCATGTCAGCTTCGCCTGGTTCCGCGTCTGAATTATCCGCAGGAAAAAGACTGGTTCGTTCTTGCGAGGCAAAAATAGCCCATCAGCAGCACCTAAAAGCTATTCCCCTTCACTTTCGTCAAAAGCTGACGCCCTCGAGCTTGAATATTTGCCGTGAGACATGTTCATAAACTCGGAAGTAAAACTCGGCCGTATAACTTCTTGTTAGTTAGCAATCTAAATTTTCGCTAACACAACCACTTTACGTCACTTCCTGTCAAACTCGACCCAATCCCTTGTGACAGAATTTGAAGCAAAAATCGACCTTGAAACAGCTGTAATTACAAAAGTGTTTGTTTTTCGAAAATCTTATGGTGATTTTCGTGATCAGCATACTCGATTACGTCTTGGGGGCGAATAAAAATTTTCGTGTCATATGCACTTTAAAGGCAATCGACAAATACTAAAAAGGCCTAAGTCATTGTTCAATCAACTGTATCCATTTTTAAATCGAAACGAATTTCTTTCCAATTGCAATGACTTGACAATTTTCTAAACCTTTTCTTTCTTAAACAGGAGGAAGCTAAAATGGTCATTAGAGGCTGCTGTGCGCTAAAACGAGGCTTGTTTTCACGCAGGGTATCGCCTGAAACATACCTCCCGACGTCAGCCAGTTGCACTGCGAAGGCCAACGATCCCAGTGGACACAGTGCAGTCCAAACGATGAAGGAGAGCGATAACCTCGATTTGGAAACACGGTTTCGAAAAGAGATTGCAAATGGGCAGAAGGAGAAGAATAATAAAAACCTTATTAAGGCTGTTAAACATTTTCAAGAGTCGTTGAGAATCGCAGAGAAATCAAATCTTGGTTGCTGGGCAACAACACAGGCGTTATCTGAACTCGGCGCGGCCTACTTTGATATGCAGAATTACGATAACGCCCTTGAAACGTTTCTCCGCATGCGATGCGAAGCCGATAAATCACATGACTTGAAAGGACTCAAAACAGCCAATCATAATACTGCTACGGTTTACGATATTCAAGAAAACCACGCAGAGGCTATTAAGTATTACTCTGAAAAGATCCGCATCGCTCTTGAAATTGATGACGTCACTGATTTGGAAGCGACGCATAACGACCTTGCGGAGGCATATTTCACTACAGATTGTCTTAACGAGGCGGCAGAGAATTTCCAAAAGGCGTTTGAATTGGCTGGAGCAAAGAACAGCAAAGTAGAAGAAAGCTTCGCATGCCGTAGACTAGGTGATCTGTATTACAACAATGGAAAGTACAAAAAGTCTTTGCACTACAAACGCAAGCAACTGAAGTTCGCAGTAGAATCGGGAGATACGGCGGAGGAGCTCGAGACTAATAAAGCAATAGGGGCTATTTATTGCGCTTTAAAGAAATACCAACTGGCAAAAAAATATTACAAAGAGACATTGCGTATAGCGAGGACATTAGGAGATGAGAGAATTCTAATGACGGCTGAAGAAGATATAGTAATTTTGAATAAGATGCTAAGTGCGAGCGAAAGTGAACGATGAGATATAGAAAGCAGGAGCTTAGGGCTATGCCAGCTGACAGATGCAAGTAAAGGCCTGGGTTCCAATCGCTTCATAAAATGACGTAACGTGCAGTTAGGGTAGTGAAAGCAAACAATACCCTCCCATATAACAGCTCTAGAATCTCCATCCCGGTCACAAAGGGTCACGTAATAATTTTCACTAGTATAGTTTTCACGTAACACAAAACTCAACTTAAGATGAAGATTTCTCTCAAAGCAATTTTTAGATTTAATGCCAGCTAAGAAAACTCTATTTTATAAAATAAAATGAGCTCGGTGCTCTTATTTATGAATAACTGGAGGCTCGGGTTTTCTTAATATTGTTTTTATTTCAGAATCAATTTTTCTACTGTATGAAATATAAAATGTTTCTCAGGCCAGTACATAATAGTTTTCCTTTAATTTTTAGTAACTCGGCAGCTTATAGAATCTGCTTCTATCATGTCATCACGACAAAAAATTTTCAAAATTGTTCTTATCTTCTAAGTTTTCACCTGTGGCTCACGCTCTTCTCGTGTTGTGTTGCTATCCTTCTTAAATAATAGACAAATTGCGCCTCGGTGTTCGTATGAAGTGTTTTGTTATAAAATTGTTGTAACATAAAATCATACTTGGCCATTATCCTTCACTCCCTATAGTATTGACAAATTTATCTTTTGCCTTCCACCATCTCCCCTTTAAGTTCATCTCCCGCCGCATCCCTGCCCATACGAATCCTTTACTTAAAAACATTAGAGACTCTTCTAGATTCACCTCCCCAAATAATCTTTTACTGGAATGCGAACATGGCCCTGGGGCAAAAGCGGAGGTCCTCTGTAAGCGAAACAAGCAGATAGTTGTTGCAAACACGCCCTTTGGATTAGTTAAAATCATCCATTTGTTTAAAATGTTTTACTTTTAAAGTATATTTTGTCACTTGTAATTGATTCCATTTTAAAACAAAATTCATTACTTACGGGGCCCCCTAGACCTTGAGGCCTTGGGCCAGTTTGCCCCCTCCCTTTCCCCTTTCCGGCGGCTCTGAATGCGAATCTAGAAGCCGAGCTGTCAAATAATGCTAAGCATGACGAATTTTTTTATTTATAGTTCTGTATAGTATAATGATTAAGCCGTTTCAGAGGCCTTGTGGTTTCTTAATCTTTTTAGGAGTAGGTCCCGGATTTGTAAAAAACAATAGAAGATTTAGGCACTGCGGTAAAACGTGTAGTACAAGATTGAAGCACAAGATTCGGTTGCATATCAGCGTAGAGTAGGCCTACAACCCCGTTCAGACAATTCACAACATGAAAAGTTGTAAGTTCCCCTGGAATGTGCTCTAACCAGGGGGGGGGGAACTTGGTCAAATATTGGGGGGCAAGCCTATTGTTTTAATCAGATGACGTCACATTTCCCATTGTTTTCGAAAAGAGACCATTGTCCTCTAAAGTATTGGGGGCCGTCGCCCCCCTCGCCCCCCAAGTGTCCGCCACTGGCTCTAACTGTGGCACAATTTGTGTTAGTATCCCCTCAAACAATTAGTTAAGAAGTTAAATCTAACAAGTTGATACGAACAACTTTTCCATCGCCCATCTGCCCCTCTCCAACCCCTCTCCATCCCCCATTTCCCCTTATCACAAGCTTTCCAATTTCCTTATCATATCACTATCCATTCTCAATATCCCAATAAATTCTCCCCTCCACCCCTTCATCCGCTCTCATCTCCAACCTCCTCTCTACTTTCTTATCCATCCCCTTTTCCACTACCACTTCGATCCTCATCTCCATCGCCCTCTCCAACTCTTCTCCGCTCCAATCACTTATCCGTCACCTATCCGTTCTCGTCTCCACCTCCTCTTCACGACCTTGTCAATCCCTTTATCCATTCCCCTTTTCATCCCCCTTCTCAGTCTCTTTCCACCCTCATCTCCTTGTCCTCTTCCCCCAGAATAAGCAGATGTAAACTATTTCAAAGGACTATTTCGATTTACTTTTCTTCTTCTAATAAAGACATTTTATCTTCTATTCTCCAATGAAATTGTGCAACTATTTCTTCGTTTAAGATATATATATATATTTGTAGTTAATTCGTTCTAAAAGACAGAGAGTCTCTAAATATTACTGAATTCAAAACAAACGAAATAATTTTTTCTATTTATCTGATGCTATAGATAATGAACCATAAAAATAGAATGGTGTTTATTTTTTCTGGCTTTAATCTTCGGAAATCATTGAAAATATTGGCAAAGAATCAAGAGTAACAGAAGCATTATTTCTGATTTGATGTTTCTTGAATTGAGAACATGTATTGTTTTTTCAATGCATCCTGTACAATTTCTTACATTAAAAAGCTTTGAAGAGCGACTAGGCCCCCTCTAGAAATTTCCAATACCTGAAGCCCATACTTCGTGGGCACCGGCGTAGCAGAGGCCCTGGTTAAACAAGACAACTTTCTTGCAGAGGATCTAGCCAGCGGTGAAGCCAAAATAATTTTTAGAGGGGTAAAGAAGTGCTTTTCGCCGAAAAAGGCGTGTCCTACTCTTAAAGGGTGTGGCCAAAAGATTGCTGCTTTTATGTGTTTCTGTTTCAAAGTTCATACTTTAGTGCCATATTTTGAAAGTTAAACTACAACAGAAATGTTAATATTTTACAATTGTTACGAAAAGGTTACTGGGTTGCCAGGTGAAAATCTATAATGTGCCGATGCTAACGGACAAAGTGTTGGGCGACGCTTCTGAATCTAACAGTGCACATGTACAAAAATGCCCTGGGGTGGAACTAGGACTCAAAAAACCTGTGTTAACTATTTATAGAGTCTTGCCCGATGAATATTTTTCAATTAGTGTTTCAATTGGACTTTTGGTATGATAGTTTGATCATGTTTCGCGATATTTTATTCCATTGAGATTTTCAGAATTAGTAAACGCACCATATTGTAATACACGAAAGGTTGTCATTTGAAAACTATGGGGGAATGTTCATTGGAAAAGCAGAGTTACCTATGTTTTCATTATTGGTATCCTGGGTACCAGACTCACTTTGATTCTGGTTCCCAGGGTACATTTTTGGTAGAAATATTTGGAGAAAAGTAACGAATTAAGAAACCAGTAGAGGTGCCAGCCAACAGTGGACCAAATCTAGAACCCCCGGTAAGACCTTTGTACTGTTAGAAGTGCCCTCTAATCTACAGGGAACCCAGTTATTTTTACAAAAGCAAAGACCCACGTCCCCAAAATATTTTTCCGAAATATTCCTCCTCCTCAACATTATCTCATCGAAATTATACGGGATAAAATATCGTTCCTTCTAAGAAGTGGAGAGGGGAGTGTATGTTAAAAGGTAAGCAGAGTGAGGTCCTGGACAGAGAACTGCCTGCAGATATAAGATCAGCACTGTTTTCCAAATGTTTAACGCAATTACTGTACTTATTCGATTAAGCCGTGGCCTACAATATCATTTTTACCTTTTTGGGGTGGGGGGAGGGGGGTTACAATAAAGGGGGCTTGTAAACGTAGGCAGCTATCATCATTTTATCCAGATCCTGCGAAGCTTCTTGAAGCTGAGGGTGATAATGTACGAACACTCCTTCCCCCTAAGACAATATTGATGATTAAGAAAATATCAAACAAGCCCCAAGGTAAAAAGCGTAATCCATAACTTCTTTCTTGTTTCTAAAGTAAGTCAACATTGTTCCTAGAGGGAGAGTGGGATGGCTGACTTTGGCAGCTTTCCTGCTTCCTTGAAGCCGAGGGAAATACATAATGTAGAAAATGAGGCCTGTGGGTCAGGCACCGCGTAGCGTTGAGAAAAGTGGGGGGGGGGCTAAAAAAAGTGGGGGGGGGGCGGGCTAAAACCGTATAAAAAGAGGCTTTTCTGGTAGTTTGATACTTAACATTTGGCATTTTTGTCTAGAAAACTGACCCTTCATCTCTGATACTTGATTCCACTTCGATTCCCCTTTTCATTAAAACGAAAGAAAATTTATACCCTTTTTCCTGAAATCAAGTAGTTAAAATAAGGCAAAACAAAGAAAATTTAGAAACTATATTAAGATTCCCATATAATACACCCTTTTTCTATTTTTCTATGTCCTAGATATAAGACACAATTAAACGCCTTTCTCAGATATATTGAAGACACGGGTACTTACACTTGACAATGAGAGTGGACATGTAGGGGTTAAGTGCACAATCAAGATTTTATCAGTTTATGTGTCAATCGTTTCAAACCACGTATCTTTGCATGGTTTGTTGGTGCGGCTTAAAATCAATTGCGACATATCTATATTTATTATGAACCCAAGTTGCTGCGGCTACTAATCGAGAGCGACTTATAATGGAATAGATACGGCCAGTGTGAGTTGTTTTGGAAGTAAATATACCCGGAAGTAATGAGCACAAAGGAGAGCAAAACAAACACCAAGCAAGGGAATAGAATCTTTTCTTTCCACGGAACAATACTATTTTCATTGACAACGAAGCAGGCCTTCTCAATTGCTGCAAGAAGCCTCAATATCCTAAATATTAGAAATTTCTAAACGACAAAGTTCAAGGGTGTGATATTTTAATTTATTGTTTTAACTGCTTGAACGAAATAGAATAAAAAAGAGTTCTGTTAAAAGTGCTTTGATTTTGCAGATAGAAATTAAGGAGCGTTTTCAACTGAATAAGTTGCGTCCAGCTCCAAAGTTTCCAGGGTTGTTAGTCTTTTGTCTTGTATCCCTTCCTTTTGAAATTTTGAAATTTCAATGACGCTTGAAGCTCGATCCCAGGCTTCCCTTTGTGAGTCTCCTGCTTCTTTTCTTACGCCTTTTGAATTCAAACAATCCTTGAATGTACTAATTTTGTCATGTCTCTCAAGGTGCCATTGTTTTGAGCACACCAATCACAACACTATATTGCACGTCAAAGGAGTAATGTGTCTCCTTCAGAACTATGACATATTACTAAATATTCCAACGACTCACTTTCTGAATATAATGGCGGATGAGTCACTGCGAAATTCCACTGTTAAATAAGTTGCTCATTGCTAGAAATAGCTGCGTAATCTTGTTGAGAATTGTGTCTGTGGGACATTAATTGTTGAAGTTTTTTTGGAGCGCGAAAGAAGAATTAAACGTGGAAGCAGCATCCAATTTTTGGAGCTTTGATACTAGTACTTTTAGATGTGTTTGACGCCCACTTCAGATTGGAGCTTTTGAAAAGAAATCGCCATGGTATGATTTTATTTTTGTAATATAAGCATCGTTTTTCCTGATATTTGCTTTGCAAGCTTCAAACTTTGCGTTTAAGAACAGATGATCTTACTTGTGCATAGATTAGTTTTTGTAATCCACAGAAATCTGGCCGTGTGGATAATTTGCTAATTTAGCCTGTATTTCAGCCTGTTTTGTTTTCAGGAGGTTTCTTTATTTTATGGTTAGCACTTTTGGGGGCTATTGAGCCTAATAACATGCCAGCCATTAACCTCACAGTGCCCTGATAATAATTAGCAAATAAATGGTTGCTTCGAACTGCAACACGTGTTTGTAAACTTACGTTCGGCTTTTTTGGAGGTGGACATCTTTTGTTAAGTTTGTTAGGTTTTCGAGGTGGTTCGATGTCCCTCTTGAAAACAATTTATCAGCTTCTCTCGTAAAATATCGAACATTTATCATTAGATTCATCATCACATCCGTGTTTCAGCAGACCCGTTATTTGTATCTGGTGTGTCCTAAATGCGGGATAGTTCAAAATTTTAACCCTCCCTGCGATGTAAATTCGGTCAACATCTAATTGAGTTTAACTCGGTGTTGTATAAAAGCTTGATCATTTCATCTGCCTAAAAGTAGCATAATTCTTCTCTTAAAGTCTGGGATTCCAAGGTAAACACGTTGTTTGTTCGTCTTTGGGCGGGACATCTTTCTGCTCGCTTTCAAATGTAATTGGAAGACAATGGATTTTTCAAGGTCTTTATCTGTCACGGCGAACAATATCGTTTCGAACCAGGAATACAAAACAGGCCACTTCATGTCGTTTCTCTTATGTTTTGCCTCCTTGTAAACTTTCGTCGGAAATTTTGAGCTTTTTTTGAAGAAGTATCGTATTACAAAAACAAGAATTGAAGATTTCTTAGCCTTCACCGCCATCTTTAGTGAATCTTCAACTTTGTTCCGCATGAACAGAAATCTTTTGGAAAATTTTGTTATTGAACTTGATCCAACCAGCACTGTAACTCTATAAACGCTTTCAAAACGGTGTAATTAGATTTCTCGTTTTCTTTCAAATCTTTTGCAAAATATCAAGATAAAGAACTTTTAAAGAAAGGTTATCAGGTGGGCTTTCAATGTTAAATAGTTTGTTAGTTTTGTTGTCTGGGTTATCTTTTTTCAGATAGTCAAAGCAAAAGTATTGCCTTTAAAGCATATTAAAAATTCTGGTTTGTTAAATAATTGTTTTATTTAACTTGGCATTTGAATCCAGTTTTCTTGTAATATTTCCTACAATATATAGAAAATTAAATTTGAGCTATCTTGTAACTGTTGTTTTGCAAATCAAATATTTACCTTCTTTTAAAGATGTTTATAGGTAGATCTTATCTAATAAGTTTCTAATGGCAAAATTTTACATTTATGTTCATCAATCATTTTAAATAATTATGTCCTTCAAATTTTTTCAAGAATAAGGGTGAATTTCTGCATGGATAATTTTTAAACCCTAATTTGCACTTTAATCTGAACAAAAGTAAAAGTTCAACATTGCGAAGTTCTTAAACAGAACTCAGTATCTAGTTAGATTCTAGATGAAAAAAGTATGCTGTCATTCCGTATAATCATGATCAATGTACCAGACAACGTTTCGAGCATTTCCTGTGCATTTCCATATAATTGTCTGTCCAAGAATATTTTTTAAAGGAGAAGTCCTCCAGGGCCTGCTGAGGTAGAAGTATTAGGATATTAACTTGCATCATTGCCTAGTCGTTTTGTTTTCTAAATATATACACGATTACCACTTTTGAATAAACTATTTGTAGCTTAAAGAAAAGCAACTTGACCTTTCAAGAACTAGCCTAAGTTCTATTCCTTTCTCTTTGAAGCAAGACATGTTTTGGTAATGGAGTTCAATTGCCTGAATCAGCAGATAGCCAGATCAGGTCTAAGGGCAATGCATACAGACATGCAAAAACTCTAGGGTTTATCCCTTACCTTATGAATGAGAGCACAACAACATTTTGGGCACATGTCTTTTACCCTTCAAGGATCTTTAAATTTATCCAAATAAAATGTTTTCAAGGTAAACAATTGAGACATAAGTTACCAAAAGTTACCAAGTTACCAAAAGTTACCAGATTAGTTACCAAAAGTATATATATATACAATAAAATATAACTAGGAATTAGAGTAGACTTGTCTGGGGAAAAAATAGCAAATTTAGTAACCAGGGGTAGCCACTTGGTCAAATAGTGGAAGGTGAACCTATTGTTTTGATAAGAAGGCATCACATTTTCCCATTGTTTTAGAATAAAGGACCTTTTCTCCAAAATATTGGGACAGCTACCCCCTACCCCAGGTGTCCGTCAATGTTATTGATATGCATCTGCTATTTTTTCCTAGTATAATTTCACTTAAATTCCAAGTTAATAAAACAAGATGTTTCAAATAGCTCAATTTTTCAAATAATCTGGCATTTGAAAGTATGAAGCTTCCAACCATTGCTACTATTTTGCTCAATGTTTTGCGTTATTTTATCTTGTTTGAACGAGGTCATCAAAACATCTTACAGCCCAGGGCTTCAAATTGTCCATTACATAATTGTTTTCGCATTTGACCCCATAAATGGCACCAAAGATAAAAGGAAACCAGTCTTTATTGTTTGTCTATTTCCAGCCTGTCAAAATAAAAAACAATTTACTTTGTCGTGTGTCTTTAAGTCTACCAGACATCTTAACATACAAAAGATAACTGTTAAAGTTCAGCCCTATTATCAAGATTTATGTCTGAACTAGATTTATTTGCCTCCTTTGTATGCAGATGAGCTGCCAGCATGGGATTTTGGAAGGACTCGTTTAGAAAACCATTTTCTTCCTGGTTTGAAGAGACATCCTTGAAAAGAGAGTTAGATATCTAAAACCAACACTTTAAGAATAATCACACAAAGGATTTCACAAAGTACATAAATAATCCTCAGCAAAAATAGTTGAGACTTTTCAAGAGAAGTTGATGTTTTCTTTTTGCCTTGGAAAATAGATTCCCCATTCCTGATTTGATGTTGATGATAGAACTAATTCAACATTGATTCAGGGGGGAAGGGGGGATTTCAAATTTACAATGGCAATGAAATTTTACGAGTTGCACGCTATAATCTTCTTTGCTCCTAAATCTTTAAGACTGCTCATAAGTTTTGGCTAATTCTGAATTTGGTTGATGTCGCCTCTCGTGTTGAGACTCAAGACTGACTAATCATCATAAGATAACCACATGATACATACTAAACACAAGCAACATAAATTAGCATAGTAATATCTAAAGACTAGTGTCCAGTCCTATTCCAAAGAAATTGAATGGGGCCACAGAGGTCTGTATCACGGCTGTCCAGAAACCGAGATCTTGCTGTTCATAGAGGCAGGCTTGGTCATAAGACTTTTACAAGGGGAGCAGTAAACAGCTCTCCTAGTATTCTCATGTGAGCTATTTGTAAATGAATATGAATAGAAACACAGGAAAAAATTGACTTTGGGGTGAGTAATTTGCTTTGTAGGAGAACAATCTATAGCTCCTCTTCAGAATTTGAGGAGAGCCTGGAGGGGAGTAATAGCTATCACGCTCCTAAAACGGCCAGGCCTGTAGAAGTACCCCTTTTCTTGCCTACATGTGTCCCAGGCAATTTTGATATACTAGGATAAAGTGTGTAGAGATGGTTTGGTTCAGAAAGTATGGTTTGCAAAATATTTTAATTACTTTCATCAGAATAACGTTTATTGCTCAATAAGGCAATCACCATTTATTTTATCCATAAAATGAGTCATTATAATTTACAATTGTGTGAGAGAAAATCAAGCCTATCCTTAAGCCAATATAAATGTAGTTAAATGTAATGAGTGTTTCATTGAGGTTTAGCAATAAGCTTTATTAAGATATGCTGACATATTTCCCTGTGTTTAGCTGAAGTTGCTGTAGGATATAATTCTGAAATGATGACATTACAAAAGTTTATTTTTCTCTTTTGAAATTGGATCACAAATCAAGAAAAGCATAGTAACACCCCTTTTAAGAAAGGGGGGGGTCAGTTAAATTTTAGGGAGGGTCTCTCCTTGATTAGCCAAGCAACTGAAAGAATTCCTTTGCAAGAAATTCCCCTGCATGCAATTCCTTTCTCCAATTTTTACAATTCGTTTTTTTTATTAGGTAGTATATATTTGTTTACTTGTAGTGTATTTCAGGTGCACTGGAACATTTTAGGGATGAGGCTCTAGGCGAATTTGAAAAAAATTGTTGGTTTTTCCTCCATTATCTTTGATTTCACAACATAAATGTCATAGTTTAAGAAAAAAGTAAGAGGACAACACTCCCCAGACTTTCCCTGGCTCTTGTGTTCCTTTTTGTAGAGGAAATTTAGAAACATGGAACTGAAAACTCAGGCTGGTGAATTATTTTAATTTAAATGACTCATTTATGGCAAAAGTGTTCTTCAATTTCACGTCCTGAACTTGGCAGCTCCCTCTTGTTTTCGCTAGAACTTGGCAGCTCCCTCTTGGGTGCTATCTTCGGAGAGAGCAGAGTAACTTGTAGAAAGTTTAACACCAAGTTCCTTATCTGTTGTCCCAACTTTAAAATTTGGCCCACCTCCAATATGGAAGATTCTTTGCTTGGTTTCCAAGTTGGTAGTGTCTTGAATAGATATATGTTAATGACCTCTTGGCCTCTTGTAGATATTTCTCATAGAACTTTCTTATCGTTAATGAAAGGTTAAGCTGACATGACGTCACCATATATAACTTGTGCCAATTATATGATTTTGTTTATCAGATCACCTTAAGTCCTGGAAAACGCCCCTGGAGTCTTATTTTGCAGAACACATTTTTGTGTAGGGGCTTATCAGAGGGGGGTGGCATAGTTCAGAGATGGGGGCTTGTTTAGCAGCCAGGGTAAATGTTCTTCCTTGATTAAGGGCTGGTCAATATCCTTAAATTTTGAGCTATGTTGGGATAAACATATTGCTGTCAAGGCAACACCTCACCCCATTCAAGGGGCTTATTCAGGGGTAAGGCCAATTCCTTGCAATACCTCACCCCATTCAAGGCGCTAATTCGAGGGAAAGGCTAATTCCTTAAACGAGATTTTGATCAATGAGGAAATCAGAGTCTACAGAGTTCAGCCACAATAAGCGGTTACCAGATTTGCTCATATGTGTTATGGTTTTGCAGTTTCCTCTTTGGTTTTCAAACACATGTTCCTGCAGGGATTACATGTACAAAGTCTCCCACGAAAACCACTTGACGAAGTCAGATTTTTGAACGAACGTCTGTCATCAAGGAATTTTATCATTTGACTGAGCGTGGTTTCAAATAATGTACAGGATCATGCGAAGGGTAATTCACTCTTGCAGAGGCGTGAAGAGATTCCCACAAATGGGATTGCCACCAGATGTGTACGAGATTTTCATAGGCCGTTTTGTCCCACGAATTTAGGGGCAAGGTCTACGCAATATTTTACAGATTGCAGGAGCTTTTACGTTTTGAGGGGGGCGGGGGTGGTGGGGGCTGAACATGCTAAAAACCAAGAACAAAGCGCTTGTATGGTTTTAGGTACATCTTACCTCCGTGGTCCCTGCAAAGGAGTGAAGTGAAGGGTGAAAAATCTTAAGTTTTGTTGGAACGTTTTTAGATTAAGGATAAGGATATAGGGATTGGCAGGATAAAAGTTTTACACTCATTATTTTTAATAAGAAACAAAGGTCGATGTTGAGTACTCCAGTTTCTTAATGTTCTGGAGATTTCAATACTCATTGTCTCTTAAGAGTTTCTTAATCTTGATGTCATGAATGGTGTTATTAAATGTTCGTGACCTTTCTTAGCACGTCATAAGGTTCGCTTCCGTTCTGAAGCTGTATTTAGACGTTGGAAGTATATTTTTATCCCTTGTGTCTTAATTTTTAGGCCATCAGGGCTATCATGTTCTTGGATTTTACAAAACCTCGTTGTTCTCAATTGTATCACGATTTAATAGTTTCTTAATTTTTTTGCTTGGACCACTGAAGTTTCTTAATTTTTCTGACTGTCCAGTACTCGTTTCTTATAGCCAGTTTCTTAGAAAAAATGAGTTTATGTTTCTTTAGAGTTTCTCATTGATTTTCACTGCATTAAAAATTTGAATTGGGAAACAAATTTTTATTTAGAATGTGTTTAATTACAGAAGATGATAGACTTCCAAAGCTGGTTGTTAAGAATTATTTCTCCAGCAATAATTTGAAATTTGAGGAAAAGTTTTGAAGCAAAATATTGATAAATTTTTATTTTCATTCCGAAACACCATTACTTCGGCTTCCCCTATTCCCAAAAAAGCATTGATAAATTAAATTCAGTACGTATTACATGAAGATCTGTATCGTTTCATGGAGGTAGTGGATTGCTAATGGATTAGAGCCTCGTGTCGGAGCAGTAGCCTTGGTTTGGGGGCCAAACCCCTTCTTAGGACAATTCTTGTCAACACCACCAGTTAAATTCGATATTAGTGTCCCCATACTTATGTCAGTGACTTTACTTCCGGAAAACAGAAATTCTGCGAATAGATAAATGATTCATTCGGAGAAAATAAAACATAAAGAACATATGTATCGCATGCACAATGGAATGGATTTGAGCTAGTCCGACCTTTATCTTGTTCGGATCAGTGTTGCATTCGCGCGGTACCCAAATATTCTTCCTTATCCCCTGTTTCCTCTCCTTCACAGCGACCTTCCACGTCGCAGATCTAATCCTTCTTTGCAGTACAAACATTTCCCCATATGTATTAAACATGCACAAAGCCTTTAGAGAAATCTTTTCTAGGCCCTAACGAAGCATTTTTTAGTAAAGGTCTCCAGACAATGGTGTTTTAGCTTAAGGCGACGCTCGGGCTACGATCCCCATTACTTATGAATTAATCTTATGAATTTTTAATTTTGTTTTGTAATTACTTTGTAAATTAAAAACGATCAACAGAATTGATGAAAGGATGCTGATAAATGTTTCATGGTTTGGCCTTTTTCAAAACAAGTGCGTATAAAACCAGGCAACTTACAATTTGTTTTGATTTTGATACAAAACCCGCGTAAACGAGTGTTTTTAGAATGTTTCTATGCTCTTATTTCATTAATTCGCCAAGGCTTAGTGTATTGATTGCTTTGGTTTTCGATTTTCAGTCCTCGTAAACATTTAATTTAAATTGTTGCGAAGCGACTCAGGAGCAAAGCATAAACTGTTTAACGAAGCTGGATTTGAGTTTTAAAAACGACGCAATAAAATCTCAAATCTTTGATCTTCCTTTAGCCTTCACGTCCTTTTCATCAAAGTCCTTATTATATAGATAAACATCAACTTGCAACCTCTTAGAAGTGCCAGTAAGAGAGACTTTGATATGCTATGATTCCAAGTTCCATGTTTTCGCCTTCCAAAAGCGCAGAGGCACTATGTCACGGTTCATTTCGCTGGTCAGAATCAGGAAAACATTACAGTCGCACGGCCAATGACCGGAGGAAAATCCACGAAAAACAGTGGAAGCTCCTGTGACGAACCCAAACCACGCCCACTTTCTATTGTTTTGTGAGGAAGGTTTGCCTTCTGGGATGTTTTTGTCTGGAGGAAGGTTAACAACTTTTCTGGACTGTGTCGCTGGCCATTTGAATTTGCCATTGTTTGGACTACACAATAGACCAATTGTTACTTATCCAATCAGCAGCGTGACTAGTTCTCAATGCCCTATAAATCACAAACGCGCTACACAACTCTGAATGGCTGACTGAGGGGACATCGTGACTTTGATCTCCGATAAATTTGTAACTATTTGAAACATAAGTACTGAATGTTTATGTTCTTAACACAGCATCACGGTGTAATTTTTATAAAAGTATTCCATCTAATTTTGAATTCTACTCGATATTTTTTAGGATGAATCAGCTTACGATACAAAGACAGTTATTATCGAAAAGGTAAGAAGAATATTTCATGACATTGCTTTCGAAACCTTATTTGTTCAAAGGAGCTGAAGATTGGATAGAACAAGATACGCTAGCACGAAGATAATAATCCTTTATAAGGCGTCATCGTCTGGAAGAAGGGGATATTTTTTCTGGATTTTACTCTTATTGCTCGTGTTGATAGTAATTTTTCTTTTCTAAAGAATTTGGTACTAAGTCAATTTTTTCATGAATCATTAATTCTTTCCTTTTTATAATAAAACATGGTGGCTATTAAGTTTTTGCAGAGTTTGTGAAAAATCCTCTCTGATTGTCCCTCCTGCATTTTTTGTAGACTCAGCCGAATCAAGGCTTTGGTATTGCCATTTCCGGGGGTGTCGACAATCCCCATTTCAGCACTGGTTCAACGGCAATTATCGTTTCGGATATCGTACCCGGAAGCCCGTCAGATGGCCTGCTCAAGTGAGTTGAATTATTTTTTTTAAATGGCTTTGAAAATAGCAAACATTTAACAACATATCGTGAAGTGTTATCAAATGTTTGTTTTTTCAAAGCCGTTTTCAAGTTCTATACCGCCAAAATATTGTTCAAACTTAATTTACAACGCAATCTTTTTTGAATTTTGCCGTTATCACATAAACAATTTTGCCGTTATCACAAAACACTTTCCTCTGGTCTATTTTGATGTACCTATTTAGGATTTATCGTTTTATATAGCTACCTTTATATCAAAACTTTTTAGCCCCTTTTCATAAAGCCTCCGCTTTTCCCTTAACCCCCACACAATGCAGTTGCAAAAGCCATAATTGGCCGATGCCATAAATGGCATTGAAATGCAAAGCACCCTTGTGACATTAGCATTAAGCTAAAAGATTCATATCCAAAATTCAAAGATTAATACATGTAAACATCACAAACTAAATGTGACATATACAAGTAGCAATTACATCGATGTAAATACCTCCCTCCCTCCACTTTGTGCCCCACTCTCTAGAATGTCGACAGTTACATAGGCCCTCAGTTTTCAATAGAAATTTCTTTTAAATGAATTTTTCCCTTTAATTGCCCCCTCCCCCCAACGCAAGGCCTAGCCACAAGTCATCCGGCAGAGGAGTAGTGAACAGTTCTCCCAGTAATTTCCAGATGAGCTATTCATAGATAATAAAGAATTGATGATTAATATAGAAATAAAAGAAATATATACTGATTTCAAGGAGGTTTTTTAATCAATAGACCACTTTCGCAATGACTTAAATCCAGATTGATAACGAGGTCTGTACGCCAGAACGAGATAAGTGATGTTCCGATTCCGATGTGCAATGTGTGTGCCAAACAGCTTTAATCAAAACAAATCGCCAGGGGGAGTTGTCTCGTTTTGGATAATGGCGCCTCGCTTCCATATGCTCATTTACGTCATTGCAAAAGTGGTATATTTAGAAGAGTAATATTCAGTTCCCCTTAAAGACTCACTGCTAACAATGAGCCATTGCGCTACGTAAGCATCCCATAATGCATTTTTAGACTGTCTAAAATCAATTACTGCCATTGTTTGGACCATCGCCACGCTCGCAAAGGCCCATTGTTAGCAATGAGTCTTTAAGCATGAAGAGAGCTGGGAGGGTAGCGAGAGTTATGGCTTTTATCAAATGACCAGACCTGCACAACACCCCTTCTTACTGATTCAAACACGCCAGTTGATAAATTCACCTTTAATTCGCCACCCCCATATAGTTATTTTCCCTATAATTAGATACTTTACGAATGCTTCTGTAATTTTCCTTATTTCAACGAGTCAATTTGTAAAACAGTTATTTCTAGCTGAAATTTCTAATTTATGTTTAAAATGAAAAACGAAATATTATTGTATATGGTAAGACAGTGGCTTATGCGAATCTTGTTTTGTTCCCAGGGTCAGCGACCAAATCATGTTCGTGAATACACGAAACATGAACCGAGCTAGTCACAATGACGCTGTGCAGGCGCTTAGAGATGCTGGCATGCAAGCGAGAATGGTATGGTCACGTGATACTCTTTCAATCCATTACCAACCTCATAAAACTCACCTTCAGTCACAAGATGCCGTGTTCCCTACTTTTTCCACTTTTATGTAACTTTTGATATTTTTTTGAAAACTTTGTTCTTTTACTGTTGTTAATAATTTTTCGAATTTCAAATTGTATAAATGTTGTTAATTGTATCACAAGCGTATTTAACAGGGCACTTAGCTTGATAACCTTTCAGGTTTGTCTCAGCGTCCTAGGCAACACTCACAGATATTCTTTTTTATAATCACAATATTCTTCTTTTTTATGACATTAAGTAAATAGATTTTTAATATACACGCTGTAAGAATGTTGCTTAATGAAATGAAATTTAACAACCTCCTTCTGAAAAGGAATCTCCTCACTGGCAGCCCCCTTCTCCCAATAAGCTGCTCTTTGACAACCTCCGTTTCATATTTACTCCTGTGTTGAATTATTTTCTGAGTGAAATATAAAACTGTCCAAGCTGAGACATCCCGGCAGTCATCAGCTTTTAAAGAGCTTTTATTTAGGTAACGTTTTTGTTACTTCTAGAGCGAGAAATAGATAAATTTCTATTCATTTTGTCAAAAATTAGTCATAGGAAAGGGACCAGTATCTATACCCTGGGATTTTAGAGCACTATTTCTCGATGCATTTCGATGGCCATTTCTCATTGGTTGGACTATACAATAGGCCCATTGTTAGGGATCCAATCGGCAACGTAAGGCTAATTCTTAAGGTTTTCTCATTCATAAACTGAGGCTTTTTCTAACTCTGAACGGTTGACTGACAGGATGTTAATTGCCATTAATTGTCCTCTTGTCAATCTCAGGTAATCAGAAGATTAAAGGTACCCGGAAGCCCAAGGTCTGCTCCAAAGGAAGCAGTCCATAAGGGACCTAGCACCCCGAAAGGGGCCAGTACCCCAGTTGGGGGTAGAAGACAAGAGGCAGCCCAGGAGGTGATGCAAAAGCCACCCGAAGCACAAAACCTCAGTGTCACCGTGAACGGACATGTTGACAAACCACTGGACGACAACAAAATCAGGGTGACCATCGAAAGAGGAGGAAGAGGTAATGTGTTTCACTAGAGCTTATAAATCTGGCCAAGACAACAGTAATCGATTGGCAAACTTCAGAAATTTCTTGGCCATATCCCAGGAATTTTTTAAAAGATTAAAGGCTCTTGCGCAACCAGCATGCTTAGCGGCAGTTTTCTCGAAAAATTGATTGTGTTTTGTATTTTCATGCAGTAGGATAATAGGCCGGTTTTGAAAAAAAGATTAAAGTGTCTTTGAGTTGATTTTGCACATGTAGAGTAGCCAAAATTAGAAAAGATTGTAAAAATGTTTTAATGAAGTGATCCTTTGCCTTGGAGATCTCAAAGCTGTTTGCCAAAAAAGGATTTGGTATTTATCCAATCAAAATGCGTGAACCAACCCTCATGAAAGAGTCTCTTTCAACTGTTATAACAAGATCTCGTGCGGCCATGCCTGAATTGCAGTGAACTGATGGTTATCTGTAAAACCAGCTTTACATAGGCCACTATCTTTAAGTATGTAGACAAACGAATTTATGGCTTAAGATTTCTATATTGAAGATTTTAAAGACTCGTTGCTAACAGTGAGCCTTTGCGCGCGTGACAAATTGTCCAGACGACGATCCAAACAATGGCAGTAACTTTCTGCGGATTATTCAAAATTGATTTAAGATTCAATGCATTATGGGATGCTTGCGTAGCGCAGTGACTCATTGTTGGCAATGAATCTTTAAGTTTTGCACAGCTAAACCCATTGGTTTCCGGGTTCCAGTAGCTTTTTGGAATTAACAAAAAGAACATGCGAGTAAAAAAATTATATTTGGTTTGTAATAGTTAATCATATTAAATTTGCTTCTTAGGTTATGGTTTTGCGATGGGACAACTGTTTTACATCAGAGAATTGGCACCAAATGGCCCGGCTTTAGCCACTGGAGAAATACAGCCAGGGGACCGGGTGATTGAGGTACATTATTTTCTTTCTATCAAAGAGGCAGGACCAAAAACCTGCTCGATAAACACAGCTTCTCAGGGTCGTAGAAACTTCTTGCAGGTGCTAGATAGAAACAAATACTTAACATAAGGTTGCTGATTTCTGTTCTATTTGCCTTCGGTCTGTTTTACAAACATTATACCCAGGCGCAGTGCTTGAGAGAGGGCACATGACCTAGACGTTAAGCGTGGTAAATTTAATCCTTGGCAAGTTCCTCTCTTCGCGGCCTTTTTCTCCCAAATGTTGTAACCAGACTCTCATTTTATACTGGGTTAAATAAGGTTTGCCTTAAATTTATGGGTCAACGTTGGTTTTTAATAAAGAACGTCAGTACTGCAATCAGAATCTCGCTAACCCCTTTACACTATGAAATGTAAGGACTCCTTTCAGGTTTAGAGATCTCATTTTTACAAGGCGAAATCTCTCAAACATATTCCATTGACTGTTTTCTTAATCAACAATTTTTCAACGTGGTTACGGATTTCTAAGGCATAAAGCTGTTGGTAAATAAAACAGTATATTTGGTTTCTTTGTCTGATTTTATTAAGCATCTTAATAGAGTATCTGGTCACCTGACAAACGCAAGTTACCAAGAAGGGCCTCCGTCGTCGTTCCGCTTTGATTCAAGGCCTACATTTATGCGAAGCCTCCTTTTGAAAACGAAACGATCTTTATCATCATAGAGAGGTTGTGGTTGTCATGGAGGCTATGCATCGTTCTTGTCACTAGGCGACCGTTCGTCAGCTGATTCAATATGCATGTCTAATATCTATTTCAAGTTATTAATAGTCTAGACATGCGCTTTGATATCATCTATAAAACAGGTGGATCAATATTTGCCATATAAAAACATCATTCGCTGAGATCGGCCATGAGTCAGAATCAAAATTGAACTTGATCAATCCAAGGCTTGTTCAAACAGAGGCCGTGAATCGAAACTATCAAAACAAAGGGTCCCGACTTGTGTAGACAGAAAGAGATCGTTTTCACTCTAAAGGCCGATTTCCATTTGACATTTTTTGTGCACGCAGGCGTAGCGCCCAAATTACAGTAGTCATCCCTTGGGTTCTTTTTTGAAATGTATCTAATTGATTTTTATAT
This sequence comes from Rhopilema esculentum, assembly GCF_013076305.1. The sequence goes on from NW_027019653.1 coordinate 3,396,618, forward strand.
TTGGTCTCACTACGCAATGCAGTAATCTATGGCTTAACAAAACCCCATCCCCCCCCCCTCGCCCCTCTCAAACGGCTTAATGTTTTTTCCTGATAGATGATCTCGTTTAATTGCAATTGAAAAGACTACACGGTTCAGAACTGTTTAAATTTTTATTTAGATAAATGACAAACCTTTGGAAAAAGTGAAGACTTTAAGTGAGGCTATTGACCTCGTTCTCGGATCAACTAGCCAGATATCCTTGCTGCTAGAAAAGAACGCAGTGAAGCCCTTGCCAGCCGCAAGGACACCGAAGATGAAGAAGAAGGAGCAGCCGAAGCCTGTGGAGGAGCCTGTAGCACCTGTGAAGGAGCCTGCGATCGCTGAACAAGCCCCCATTGAATTGCAATCAGAACCACGTAAGCCTGACAACTATTTGATGACGTCAGTTTTCATTTCAGCAACCAATTGTAGCCTCCTTGTAATTTTAAAGTGTTTTTCCTACATGGGTCATTCAAGAAACTACTTTGAAAAAAATTTCGTTTGCTCGATCCGCTTTCCTTTAGCTTTGTCGCGAATGATGTGCAACCGAACGGGCTTTGCGTCCAAAATTCCTTCTTGGAAACCACAATATTTTTTTAGAACCCATAATTAATGCTGCCGACTTTCAGAATTTATATTCCCCATTTTTGTTGAGTAGGCTGGTATAGTTTGTTTGCCCCATTACACCCCGTCATTTGAGGAAACAGTTGGGGTAGATGTTAAATGCATTGAAAGTAACACCACAACAATGATGGGGGTAGATGTTGGGCTAGGTTAAAGTGGCTAAAACAGTGAATAAGGGTTAAGGTAGATGTTGCCCTTTGTATGCATGCTATACTGGGCACCGTCGTTAAATGAAAAGGGAATTGGATCCTGTGCGTTATGTACATGCCATAAAACATCCATACTGTAAAAAAGGATGGAAGGAGAGTTGTTTTTGCGTTTTATTTGTATGATACCTGTAGAATGATTCAAATAACTTTGAGTTGAAACACCCTCCCATCTAAAATTTTCTTTGGGAGCTCTATAGTGCTTAATAGTTGCCATACATCCTGTTTTCTCTGCAGCCAAAAATGAAATGGCAACAACATGGAAATCTCCGAACGCATCTTCTGCTGTGAAGGAGCAAGAGAGGGCGGATGGTCCTGATCAAGACAAAGAATCGTGGAGGAAGGAAGTGAAACAGCCCGAGGCGAAGCCGGCCAAGGTGGAGCCTGTGATCCAAACCAATGTGATTGATTCGTATGCAAGCAAATGGGAGCGTGAACGGATTGACCAGATCAAGAATAGGCGATTGTCAATGGGGTGAGATTTTTGTTTTCATTTCATTATTCCTATCGCTGTTATGAATCATAATCGCACTGACCCTTAGGGATTATTATAAGTAGCATTATCGCAATCGATCATTGTCAGCAATCGTAATCGCCAATCATAATCAACATTATCATCATAATCATCATCAGTCATAATTATCATAATCTGCATAATCATCATACTCAACAAACATAATCAGCATAATCAACATAATCAACATTATCATCATTCGTGCTCATCATAATCAGAAATCATAATAACCATATTCATCACAATCAAAATCATCAATCAACATAATCATCATCATCAAGCAAGCATAATCATAATCATAAATTAACACAATTATTTCTGCAATTATCAGTTATCTTTGTCATCGTCAATTCCGCCAACCTGATCGATCATCAATCACAAATCACCTTCTTCAATATCCATTTAGTCAGTTATTGTTCCAAACTAGTGTTTTCTTTCAAGTTTATATATATAATATGCGTGCAAATCATTATTTTCTGTCATGATTTTGCAGGCATGAAGGCCAGTACATCCACTTTTCAAAATCTGGCAGCCTTGGCATTCAAGTTGCCGGTGGCAACGCAGTTGGTATTTTCACTGCCGCTGTGAAGCCAAAGAGCAATGCTGCGAAGGCGGGTCTGAAACAAGGCGATCTTATTCTGGAGGTAACATTTTCACGAATCTTTATAATTTGCCAGACTTTTGTTTTCAATTTTTTATATATAATGTTTGTATACATATAAAAAGGTGACTTTGTTTGTTTGTAGTCTTTAGAAAGTGTCTACATGAAGCGTCAAATAGGTTGGAATAATTCTGACATATGATCAGTGAAAACCTACCGTTTGTTTGTAAATTATATAATGTCATTTTTACTTCGTTGATAAATTTCTGAATAAAGTACAAATGACAGTGACCTGATTGGGAAGAAACCTATGGGTTTCAAGAGGATATAAGGTCATGGAGATTGATTTCATTTGCGTCAATGTCTCATTGTTTTCTAGGCCAATGAGATTGATTACTTTTGCGTCAATGTCTCATTGTTTTCTAGGCCAATCAGATTGATTTCATTTGCGTCGTTGTCTCATTGTTTTCTAGGCCAATGAGATTGATTTCATTTGCGTCAATGTCTCATTGTTTTCTAGGCCAATGAGATTGATTTCATTTGCGTCAATGTCTCATTGTTTTCTAGGCCAATGAGATTGATTTCATTTGCGTCAATGTCTCATTGTGTTCTAGGCCAATGAGATTGATTTCATTTGCGTCATTGTCTCATTGTTTTCTAGGCCAATGAGATTGCTTTCATTTGCGTCAATGTCTCATTGTTTTCTAGGCCAATGAGATTGATTTCATATGCGTCATTGTCTCATTGTTTTCTAGGCCAATGAGATTTATTTCATATGCGTCATTGTCTCATTGTTTTCTAGGCCAATGAGATTGATTTCATTTGCGTCAATGTCTCATTGTTTTCTAGGCCAATGAGATTGATTTCATATGCGTCATTGTCTCATTGTTTTCTAGGCCAATGAGATTTATTTCATATGCGTCATTGTCTCATTGTTTTCTAGGCCAATGAGATTGATTTCATTTGCGTCAATGTCTCATTGTTTTCTAGGCCAATGAGATTGATTTCATTTGCGTCAATGTCTCATTGTTTTTTAGGCCAATGGATTGATTTCATTTGCGTCAATGTCTCATTGTTTTCTAGGCCAATGAGATTGATTTCATTTGCGTCAATGTCTCATTTTTTTCTAGGCCAATGAGATTGATTTCATTTGCGTCAATGTCTCATTGTTTTCTAGGCCAATGAGATTGATTTCATTTGCGTCAATGTCTCATTGTTTTCTAGGCCAATGAGATTGATTTCATTTGCGTCAATGTCTCATTGTTTTCTAGGCCAATGAGATTGATGTCATTTGCGTCTCATTGTTTTCTAGGCCAATGAGATTGATTTCATTTGCGTCGATGTCTCATTGTTTTCTAGGCCAATGAGATTGATTTCATTTGCGTCAATGTCTCATTGTTTTCTAGGCCAATGAGATTGATTTCATTTGCGTCATTGTCTCATTGTTTTCTAGGCCAATGAGATTGATTTCCGTGACATCACTAGAGAGGAGGCTGTTTTGATTCTTCTGGCCCTTGGCGAAGACGTTAGCCTCGTTGTCGTTCCAAAGAAAGGCGGTATGTATGCCTTTTATGGCTATGTTCTTATTACTTTAAATGTGACTGATGACAACAAAGCAGTCAATCAACGAGCTGTAAATGTGATCGGTGACAAAAAGCCTGTCAATCAACGAAATCTCCCTGTCATTAAACGAACTATGAATATAATTTCTTGTAATATTCCTGTCAATCAACGAATTGTCCTATCAAAATATTGTCCTTTTCCTTTCAAAATACCATTTACGTTGTATGGTATGGTAATTATTGGTATGGTATATGTATATGGTGGTCCAAATTAAATAATTCTGAAAATAGATTCTTATGACATCCTCCATTTCCATTCAAAGACATCATAACTTTTGCATTCTGTTGGTGTTGATCAAAAGTACAAAATTTGCTGTTTATAAATTTTTCATCTTTTAAATATCATACCTAGAATTCGACAAGATCAAAACACAGCTTGGAGACAATTTCTTCGTGAGGTAGGCCCTCTAACACTAAATATTCATGTTTGTTTTATGCAGTTATTGATATATCATGGAAGAGTGACTCATTGGCTTCTGAAAATGCCACTTTTCCAGAGGGATTTCAGGCTTGGTCATTTGAGGAGAGCTATAGCTCCTGCCCCCCTCCAGGCTTTCTCGAATGCTGGAGAGGAGCTACATGTTGCCCTCCTTACCTGCCCTAAAAAGAAAAAAAAGCTCTTCTTGAAAGCAATTTTCCTTTGTTTCTCTCGCTGTCAACCTTCAAATAGCTCAACTGAAAATACTTGGAGAGCTGTTTACTGTTCCCCTGCTTAAAGTTTTATTTATGGTCTGGCCTTAATTTAATATTTTCCTCTTAAGGGGGCAACCAGGCAAACATGTGGCCTAACTTGTATTTTTAAACAGTATTCATGATAAATTCTACCCTTTTTCGAGGGGAAATATGTAAAATGTAAGCAATTTGTCATCTTCGCCAATGTGTGAACCACCTCCTTTCAAATTCAAGAACCAGGCTACTGCTGGTTTGAAATCGATCAAGATGGTCATAGAATACAAAAGAATCTTGAAATCACAATTAAACAACACCTTAAAACCCTTTCTTTGAATCCCATTTAATTTCAGCACTTTATCAGTATCCATGTTAGAACAGCCTCCTTTCAGATGATTTTCTTCCACTGATGGTCGGCGTATTTTTCATTCTAGAGCCAATTTCGACCATTTCGATAAACCAAGAAACAACGAATTAACCTTTCGCAAAGGCGAAATATTCAACGTGAGGGACACGATGTACCAAGGCCTGATCGGCTCTTGGTATGCCAACAGAGTGGGACGCAAGGGACAACTTCTGGACCAGGGAATCCTGCCCAACAAGTCGAGGTAATGTTAAACATTCCAGCAACGAGACCGGTTTATTGCGCGCAGCGAAGGAGCGTTTTAGCTGTTAAAGTAGGAGCTGTCTAGTTTCCATACTGCTCGACCTGATGACGTAATTAGTTTACCCTAAACCTAGCCCTAACCCTAACCCTAATCCTAAACGTAACCCTAACCCTTTACTTGAAATAATGAATCATACTAATTTATGACTATTAATCATGCTTATTTATGACTATCAGGTCGAGCAGTATGGAAAAAAGACAATTCCGTTAAAGTAACGCTAAACTACCAAACATTCATTTGATGTCAAGGGGCTTAGCTAGCGGGGGATTTAGGGGTGTGACAACCCCTTTTTCATGAAATTTACTGCCTTTGATTATGTATATTATAAAAGTCTCCAGTTGGTTCTCAAAATCCTTAGTTTTTCAGTAAAATCGTCTATCTGTACTAAATGTGAAATAGCACCCATATTTTTCTTGATCTATGTCTTCGTCGGTAAATCTTACTTTTGATGACCCCTCCACCCCCTAGTGGAGAAGGTCGAGCTACCCTACTGGGGATGTTGCATCAAATTTTTCTTAGTTTGCCCACAATGTCATACGAGAAAATCAATCGCGAATATGTATGCATATCTTCTCAGTGTTCTAAAACTATCTTCGGAAGCAAAATGCAAAAAAAATTTCCTTAAATCTTTCAAATGCTAGAATCGGGAAAAGCCATAAATACTGCATACCTTTAGATTTGATATTGTTTTACATTAATGTTATTCTCGTTTTGATGTTGGTGGAACCTGATTCAGGGGCGGATCCAGAGCAAATTTAAAGGAGGGGCAGTTGGTAGTGGGGGCGCTGAAAAATTTTCAAAAATTGGTTACAAGAGCACGCTGTATAGAACAATTTCAGATACCTTTTCAGAATAAACAAAATAACTTTGAGGTAACCTTGAAGCAAATTAACCTATCTGTCCAAGAACCTTTTTCATCTGATTCTCATTCTTCAAAAGTGGCGCAGAATTTCCAAAAAAGGGGCGCCAGACTTGCTTCAACTCGTTGATGGAGGGGCAACTGCCCCTAGTTGCCCCCCCATCTTTAATCCCCCACTGACCTGATTGTCTCACAGAGGGAAATTGTCATTTGTGCCGTGCACACCAACTTTTGTGCCAATTGTTTTGTGCCAGCCAAGATTTGTGCCAGCCAGTTTTATACCTTGACGCTATTTTCATTCTCTAGAGCCGAACAACTTGCCATTGCCCAATCAACGGAAGAACGGGTCATGCCTAAGGTGCTTGGTGGCAAACTTCAAAGACGGGGGTCGCTTGGAGGATCGCTAAGACGCTCAAAGTTTAAGTTTACGTCACAAGATAAGCTGGACGACCAATCATTTAGTGAGTATCATCGCTCTAGGCTTGAAACATAAGGCATTTTATCTAGAATCGCCCTCCGTCCATACTTTCAAAGTACATTCGCATATAGCATTTATGACACTTGCCTTGTTATTAAGAACGGGGGGAGTACATGTAACTGATTAGAAAACTTCGCCCCCTAACGTCTTAATTCTCCATAATGTTTTAAAGCAAGAGTGTCATAGACTTCCACTAATAACGTTCGTATTCCCCTTTTTGCCCAACTAATTTTTGCCTTCTAATCAAGACTGCTTTAGGGAACTGTCCTTCCCTTGTTAAAACGAATGGTACAGTATCCCAGAGTTCAGACGCGCAATAAATCCTTTTGCGACAAAAGAATAATTTCAAAGAATAATTTCTTCCCAGAGAGCCAATTGAAATTTCGATTCAAAGTCAATGAATACCCTGGTTTCAAGCTTATGAACCAAAAATATTGTCCTTCTTATATGGTTTTCTGATTTCTGGAAAAATTGCATAAGAAACAAAATAGTTTGCAAGGTGAACTTACGTAGTAAGATTTCCACAATACTCTCCAGGTATTTTTTTATAAACATCAATTTTGATATATGGCAATATTTGAAATATCTAGAGATTAACTCAAGATGATTTTTTTGTTTTAGCTGACGTGAATTTCCAGATTCCTGCATACGAAAGAGTCGTTCTTCGTGTTGGTAAGAATCAAAAAATTTTTGGATCAAAATCGTTTCTGATTTAGATTTAAGACGACTGTATCCTATATCATCTGAAAAGCATGGCTGCAGAAAATCCGCTTTTTATCCCAAACACTGATATTATGTGTAACGACCCCCAGCCAGAGAAGACAATGTGTGGAGATAACATTATTTTTAGTTAGGCGCGATTGTTCTATTGAAAGATTTATGTATTCAAACAATGAGGTCACGTGTAACCATGAACGCTTCTTTATTGGTCAGGAAAACTAAAATACTCAATCTGATTGGGTAATTTGCAACGAATTGCTTTGTTTACATTAGCTGTACTCTTTTGTTTTTTTTCTTTCTCAGCCGATTTCATGAGGCCAGTTGTAATCCTCGGACCAGTTGCTGATCTGGCAAGGATGTTGCTTGTGGATGAAATGCCAGACCGCTTCTCTTTCCCCAGTAAGTAAAATTCTGGTTCTGTAAAATAGCTCACAACATTTAGGTCTTTTATTGTCTTGTGATTATTATTAACGTTTGAAGTCTGCTCCGAGATAAATTGTTTTCGGGTGAATTGAGCCACCCCTTTCCCCGTTGGGGTGTTGATTTTCCATTATTCGACGTTTTAAAAAAGGTTACCGTTCTAAGTGTGATTGGTTTGGTATTTAGCCATGATAGCAATATTGGTCTTTGGGGGGTGGAAGCAGAAAAATTCGGGAAACGAGTTGAAAAGTTTGTAAGAAAAAGGAAATTGTGGGGCGTGTAAGTACTTTGACAAGCATTGTAACTATAGTCTGGGGGAATTAAAAACATAGACAAAATAGATCGTAACTATGCATATAGTTATAAAAAGATTAAAATATAATTATATAAACTAAAGACAAAGATAAACACTACCAGTTTTAGTGGCCGGGATGGCGTTTGGAGGTCAAGCTGAACTTAATGCCATAATGGTTCAGTTAGAAGTGCTGGTAAAAGAGACAAAAGAAAGGATGAATTTTCGACTGTTGTTAGTTACTACTAGTTACCTTAGTTTTTAGTAGTAGACATGCCAACTTCCTTTTGTTTTGGAGAAAGTTTCTTTGATCTCATTCTTGAATGTGTTGCTTTTTGATGTTTATTTTAATGCTGATGGTAGACGTTTCCGTTGTGCTGACTCTACCCCTTATCACGTCTTTATTTTCTTCTCAACAGTGCAAGCAGACTCGTTTGGGCAGAAAACGCATTCACTGCCTCGTTCTGGTGACTATGACAAGTTGTACGGCGACACCATCAAATTCGCCAGCATCAGAGAGACAGTACATGAGGTAAGGAGTTAGGCTATCCTTTATTTTTGTTTTGTCCTTTGTTTTTGGTACTCAAAGTTGTTTTTTTTGTTTTTTTTCCGGAAAATTGTCCTAAGACTTTCAAATATTATCGTATTGGTTTTAAGATTCTTCCTAATATTACGGAGGTAGTTCCGGAAATAAAGTTTTGAAAAAGCAAAATTCTTGAGCTACTTTAATCATTATAGATATGTTTGATATGTTATGATGTTAAGGTAATGAAGTAATTAAACAACTTCCCTTCTTTAAAGCTTGAAGTTTTCCCTTAACGATTTACGCTGGCTTTGTCAATCAAAATATCCAATTGTCAATCTTCCAACTTCCAGTTATTATATATAACAATCTTTATTCTTTTAATCTTTATGTACATTTCATCTTAAAAATGCTGTTATCAATAGGTGTCCTGTAACAAAAAGAAAAGAAATATAAAAACCTATAAAAAAACTCTTATAAAACCTAGCAGTAATTACAACATTTAAAAGATCCGTACTTATAATATCACAATTTTCAACTAGAATGCTTCTTTAACAGTCCTTCATATTGCTTAAAAGATTCAGTTGTGGGTAAGAAAAGTTGTTGGTCTAAAAATGATCCTGAAAATACAAAAAGTCCTTGAATAAATCCCTCCCCCGTATAAGTCCCCATCCTAATGTAATTTTTGTGAAGCAAGCCCCCAGCCATGGACTGGGTATTGTCTGAACAGCAGTCGGTGTATCCTTATATATCTGTCCTTTTAAACGTTTTTAAGCAAACTGACCAGCCACAAATAAAGGAGGAAATTTTTTGCTGCTGCTAAATAAGTCCCCAATCTTCGAATAAGCTCCCCCCCCCTTTGAATAAGCTTGTACCCCTAAACATTTTTTTGCAAAGTAAGCCCCCAGGGTTTATTCTTGGGCTCACGGGTGGTATTCTCGATTTTTAGCAGCTAGATTTTTGCCAAAGTCTTTGTAAACGGTCACTCTCTTGCTGTCCATAACCAAACATTATTCAAAATCCTCCACTAGCATGACTTTTGTTTTCTTACCAACAGAACAAACACTGTCTGCTTGATTTGACTCCTGAAGGCATTGAGAAGCTCATGTTCTTCCAACTTTGCCCAATTGTCATATTGCTGAAGACTGTCTCTAAGGTTGCTGCCAAGTAAGTTAAACTTATTTGTGAAAATGCCAAACATAATTGTGAATAGTTTTGTTAAATCCATCAAAGGAACAGTAAATACATTTGATTTATCGCCTTGGGATAGCTTTTTAATGTAATAGATCCTTGGAAGATCTACTTGATTTCGCCTTTTCCCTTGAGTATTTGTCTTGGTAATTCGTATCAACTAATTCCCCAGAGAGTGTATTGCTTTGCTTCAACAAACGTAAGATCTATATATTCGGTATCTGGTATTTGGAAGAATGATATCTTTTCTAACTCAGAACCCTGAGAAGAAACCTGTCAGTAAAGCTGTTCTCTTGTGGCGGACCATTCTTGTGAACAGCATAAATTTGTCTAGCAGTATGTATCCTTAGGGGGATGTGGCACTCTCCAAGGTTAGATGTTTCCCTCGCCTTCTATCCACAAGAGACTGGTCGATGATTCCTTAGGGTGACAATCAGATCCAATTTTGTTTAGACAGAATCACATCAAACCGATTTTCTGTCCCAAGAGGTGACACATGTTGTTTTGTTTCAGGACCATGCGTGCTTCCATTGTTGATCAACTGAGACGAAGCCCCACGGGAGCCATTGATATATCTGCAGATCCGCTGACAAGAAAACACGTGAAGAAGATGCATTCGATGACGAAAAGGCTTGAAGAGTTCTACCCGCACGTGTTCACTGCCAAACTGAACACACACATTGCAGGCAGCACTCCAAACAACAGGGAATGGTATCACAAAATGAAAGAGATTGTATTCAGGCAGCAATCGGAAATGGCATGGATGCCAGAGGAAAAGGTGGGTTGCTTGGTTACAATTCCATAGAGACTTTACGGCCATTGCTCTCAGGCGATTAGAGACATGATCCCAGGTCCTCTGAGACATGCATACAATACCAGACTTTTTTCCAGTGCTCACACTTTTTAAGTCTCTTTGCCAAGTTCATGAACTCAAACCAACAACTCCTCCTTCCTCTCTGGATCTTGTTTACTTTAGTATGCTCTACCCTTATCCTGCTTCTCGGACTCTTACAACCTGACTTTATTCAAAACGAATATAAAAGAAGCTTGACCTTTCCTCTCTCTCTCTTTCTAATTCCTCTTCCCCTTCCCCTTGTTAGCAATTAACTATAGGCCATTGAACCTTTTCCTAATAGCACCAACTAAAAAAACTTGATTTCTGTAACATGTGGCCTCTAAATTACTTTCCTTCCTTCGATGATAATTTCGCCATCCTTGTCTTGTAAAAATCTCTAAAACACTTACATAGCTTTGTTAGAAATTTCTGCCTACCTTGACCAGTAAGAACCTTCTTTCTCAATTCCAGCCCAACGAAGCTGCATTTGAAGACATGGACTTCAAAAGGCCGAACTACCTCTCTTACGTGTCTGGTGGCGAAAGTGATACTGAGGCTGAGAGTGTCTGCTCAGAGCCGTTACGATTTGAAGACTTCGGTGACAGGTAGATCGTTGTTGTTGTTGCTCTTACTTAAGCTTTGTTGTGAAAACTCCCAATACTTGTTTATTCCAGCGTTTTTGTTGTTACATTGCATATTTATTTTATGATTATCATAATCATCATATATTTTTTGACACTTGACATCATCATTGTCACCCTGTGCTCAACATTCTTCGTCGTAACTATTGTTATAAGATCCTCCCCAGTGGTTAGTAGGCATCAATCTAAGCGGTCGTGTGCATGAATCTTAACCATCAGCCATTTACTTTGCCTAAATTAGGCAGCTAACCCCCGAGAACATTTACTATAAGTACAGAAGCAATTTACTTTATGTATTTCAAGCTATTCATTGACAAAAGGGAGCCAGATGTTTTGATAAGATGACGTCACATTTGTTCTTTGTTTTAGGCCAAAAGACCATTGATTTCCAAAATATTAGGGGGACGACCTGTCTATTCCCTTCGCCCCACTCCCAAGTGTCCGCCACTGATCATCATCAGTCAATCAATCATTAATTTTTATCAATCATGATACGTCAATTATCGTCTATTATCGTTTATTATCGTCAAGTATCGTCAATTATCGTCAAGTATCGTTAATCAGTCCTTATCATTAAATTAATAATCACAATTGTCTTCTTTGTCCTTAACACCAATCATAATCGCCAATCATAATCACCAATCATAATCGCCAATCATCATCCATTAATCATTATTGTGGTCGTTAATGATCAGAACACTTACACGCAGCATATCTATTTCACTCTGCAAGTCTGTGAATAAGTATTTACACTTTCATTCCTTCGCAAGTCTCCATTAACAAAAAAATCCGTTTTCCCTTGTAGCCAAGTTGACTCACCGCCTCGTTCTCCAGCACATTCTCGCCGCCTCAACAAACCTGACATTGATGACGTTTTTGAAGCTACCCACCTGTCAGAAACAGAGGCACCTCCTCCACAGAAGCAAATCAACGGTAAGCATTTTCAATAACGCCCTTTACAATATGCTGAGAATTGCAGGCAATAGTCTCAAAGGCAATTAACCACACTTCAATGCCTTAAACTACCTGTCAATCAACTATAGGCCAATGAACAAGCGTTATATCATTCGGATGCTCTCTGATTGGCCAAAACTTGTTTGACAGATGGCTCAAGCCTCTAATGCATTTCTTAATGTTGCTAGTTTGTCCTGGTTTTCCCCTTTTGAAGAAGGTCGACTTACTAACGTCATAGGTCTTGCAATTTTACTTTATCGATATAGATATATTTCGTTATGTATGCTTCCGTTAATAAAAGTATGGGTCCCTAATTTTACGAAAGCTCTACTTTGAGATTTTACTCAGATTCGGTTGCAGTTGTCAAATTTATTGAATTTTGTAATCGTCAAACTTTCAGTGTATGATGAACCTAATCGTGAAGAGTATGTTCCGGGCCAAGAAGCCGGACGTAACTTATATGATACACCTTATGACGAAGAACGCAGGGAGGTATCCCGGACGGCAATTACAGAAACCGTTACTGTACAGCATAGAGAGACAGTGGAAAGCTCGTTGCCACTGGATTCAGATGAGACCGGGTATGTTTCAGGTAGGAGACCGGAATCTCAAGAAGACGTGCCCGTTTTACGAGAACCCGGGTACAAATTGCCACCTGGATTTGGTGAGAAACCGGCAGAAAAGAAACCGGTGAATGCAATCAAGTGAGCTTTCATATTGCTGCTGTTTATTTTTAAGTAATTTCTGCTCTAGCATACCACATAAGAACCGGACTTTTTATCTAGGTCTACACCAAACCGGCTTTTCCTGTAGGTTCAACCTTTCACGTTTTGTACAAAAGAATTTGACGAATTTTAGAAATGAGGCTGTAAGTTGAATTGGTGTATTGACATATACTAAAGTGGCGTGAGCCATATGTTTATTAGTATTAGCCAATCAGAAACCGTGATACTACTCTGGCGCCTACTGGTTGGCCAATTATCCGATTTCATTTACAATCAGTTGTTAATTGTGAAATCCTTCCCTAATGATTTGCGTTGTATGTTATTCAAGGGTCTATCCGACCGACCATTCGGCGAAAGATGCAAGACAGTCGTTGCGAAGAACTGAGATCGTGAAAAATGAGACTGTGGAGGAGAGCAGCATCAAGCATGAGATCAAACAAAAGGGCGATTCCCTTCGTAGAGTCCCGGCTGATGAAAACCCGATGCTGAAGGACATGGACGATAGAGCAGAAGTCAAGGTTGGTTTCTATTGTTTTAGCGTTGGATCTGTCCCTGAAATCAGGGGTGGGCATGGGGCCAAATAAAGAAATTCGTTTTCTGAAGGACAATCTGCAGGGCAGAATTTCAAAATTTATCAAGGCGAAAGCTCCAAATCTTTAAAGGAACAAATTAAAACTGGATTGAAGATTTTTAATGAATACTTTGTTCTGAACAAGCATGTGACTGTTTAATCCAATACTTTTGTTCAACAAAACATTTTTCTCTCGTGTACCAAGTTCCTAGACAGAAAGCTTTAGAAACTGCGGCATTAAGAAGATTTTTAGAGAACCTTTATTCCCAAATAAACGAGAAAATGTTCTTAAACCAGGGGTGGACACTTGGTCAAACATTGAGAGGGAGGAACCTATTGTTGTGATAAGGTGACGTCATATTTCCCCATTGTTTTAGAACAAAAGACCATTTGCCCTCCAAAGTATCGGGAGCGGCTTCCCCCCTCCCCTCCCAGGTGTTCGCCACTGCTGTAAACCATTTATTTGAAGACCAGTTGAGTAACGAATGTAGATGAAAATGGAATTCTGCCGACGATCTACCAAATTACCTGTTTTGCTCTACATTAACCAGATTTATTATCAGAATCAAAGCTCGCCTTTTTAATTGGTCATTTTCATTTGAAATTCTCACTTCACCCAATCAAAATTCGTAATGTTTGTCACGTGCGATAACACTTTACAGTGCGCAAAGTTTGTGACTCCAAAAATGCAATTTTTGACCCAATCAACACGTGCTTAAGCCCTGACGCGTTTTTATCCAAAGGCTGTGAGGGATAAGCTTGACCAACCCATGATGGCGGCTGGTCGCATGCAATCAGAACTGTATTAAGCCATGCACAATTGTTCCTCGTTATTTTTTAGTTCGAATATGTAGAAATTCCTTAAAAGTTTCGGCCTTATGGCTACTGGCGGTTGAATCGCGTTATATAAACACCCTGACTGTGAGTCGCTTTCTTGTGTTCTAATAAAGGGCAGATGCATCCTTGCCAGTGCGTTTTATCACGCGTATATACAGAAAGGTGGTCGCGTGCTGGCCAGAAAACGGGGGTAATGTATCACATGTCATATCAACACTGATTAAGGCTTTTAAAGAAGCTTAAATCATATGCAAGCCTTTACTTCATGTATGCATCACTGAATCACTATTACGCAGCTTCGTTGACATAGAGTCGTTGTTCTTGCGTTTTTCTGTGGGCTTTTTGTATCTTAATGGAAGGCCGCAAGTGAGGCTTGATTTGCCGATATGCAACGGGATATGGATCACAACTATCGTTATTATTATCAGAATTACCCGGATCATATGGTAAGTGCGAATGTCTGGCCGTGAGATGTGGTTGCGCGCGGCAGATCGCGTGTTTCGATAAACGCGTTATATTTTCCTTTGTGCGTGGCAGAGTGCCTGTTACCTTTTGATTCGTATAAGAGATTCTGCAATGAACGGGAGGCGAAATGCATTGTAGTTTGATCTGCCCCGAAGAAGCATTTGCAAGTGTGCGTGGTTTCTAGGCTGTCTTTACGTAGCTGTTGATCGCGCGTTTTCAGCCACGAGGCGCGTATTGACTAGCACTGTGGAACTTTGAAATGGCTCCGATATCTGCCTAACCGCGCCTTGTGGCTCAGTTAATTACGGACCGCATTGCTCCGTAAACACGTTAATGCATTGAAATTTGATTTGCCGCGAAAAAAACTTTGGTAGAATATGTTTTGGCTAGCTTTGTTTGGGCGCGCGTCTTTTACCACGAGGCGCGAATTGAAATGCGCGTTCATGATCGGCTTTGTTTGAGAGCGTCATTGTTTTGTTATAAATGTGCAACTCCGTGTTATTCTCTGGGTATTTCTCCTATTAAAAACTACTTGGCAACCGCACGCTGCGTCCTAATTTGCTGCAACGTTTTAGGTTTGATGACGGCTTGAAATTCTTGACTATGTCTCGACTTGAAATTCTAAAACCTAGCCTTTTTGGGGCCAAACCTCCCTCTTAGAAAGAACCCTATTTTGAACAGACTCATGAATAAATCGCTTATGTATTGCCACACATTTACGGTTTCACACTACTGATTTAACACACACGTCCTTAAAGTTTTCATTTTCCTCTTGAAATTCTATTTCTCTAATAGAAATATTTATAGTTGCCTGTATATCTGTTGGGGTTTTGACAAGAAATGCGAATCCATCGAAAGGGTGCAATATCCGCCTGACCGACCAACCTTTTTCTCCGATTATCGTTGACCTTTTTTTTAAGTTGTCCTCGTCAATCTTTATTCATTAATTCATTGATTCATGCCCAACTTGTATGCCAAATGTGTTTGGTTATGATACTGTAAACAATTTGTAAGTATGATTTTGATTATGAACTAGCAACAGTGTAGAGCAAGGTTATCGAATTTTGCTGTTCAAAATGCTGGTGAATTAGTCATATTGCCTTTCTTGTTTAAATCGTTACAATAATTGTGCTTTCTTTCAATCTGTTCTCAGGTTTCTGATATATGGAAACTGGAGGATGAAATCCAGGGACAGCCGCCTTCCCGCCCCCCGGCGCCTAGAAATTACATCATTGACTCCACTCGTGATAGCCGCAGCCGTGGTCAGATGGTTGCTAACAGTTCATATAGACCTGGGCCAGAATTTGCAGAGGTGAAGAGAGTTTCAAGACCCCCGCCACGTGGACCTGTGGAGGAACCTGTCTCTATTCCACGTTATGAAGACCGAGTAGAGAGTGTACCGAATGGATACAGTGATAACAGTTCTAGACCGCCTCCCCCACGGGATTATCGTCCATCTTCCGATCGATATGATGACAGACCCCCGCCTTCACAATATCGTCCTCCACCCCCAAGAAATGAGCGGCCCCCACCCCAAAGTCACAGAGACCCACCGCCCCATCGAGATGAACGCCCCCCACCCTCACAAAGCTACGGCTACCAGCCTACGAGAGACGAACGCCCAGCACCCCAAAGCTACAGGGAACCTCCCCCAAGAGACGAACGCCCAGCACCCCAAAGCTACAGGGAACCTCCCCCAAGAGACGAACGCCCAGCTCCACAAAGCTACAGGGAACCTCCCCAAAGAGACGAGAGACCCCCTTCGCAGACTCGTAGGGAACCACCGCCTGTACGCGAAAAGCCACCTCCGTCGTACCAAAGCTTCACCGCGCGTCAGCAACAGCCAACTCGACGTGACGAACCAAAAAGAGACGAACCGTACCGTGATTATAGTACCGGCCCGTTGAAACCGAGCAATTTGCGAGACCGCCCAACTCGTGACCAGGAAGATGGCTCGGAAGGAAGAGGGCCTAGGTAATATTTGGTGCTTCCTTTGAAAATATCATTCTAAAAGACTTTCCGTGCATTTATAACATGGAAAACAGTCTGTCAAAAGTTGACAAAAAGGTTTTTTAACACAATACTCAAACTTAGAAAAACATAAGTTTATACTTCATAGGTAAAGGGTGAGATATTTTTTCTGTCAATTTTAAACTATTTTTCATGTTGCAATGATTCAAAAAATATCTGGTAAAAATTTTGTTTAGATATCTTTTACAATTTTGGAGACAATTTCACTTACACAAGAAACGTCGAATTGACAACTTTCAATTTGTCAAAATTTATTGTCTAGCTTGGCACAACTAAGATTTTACCAAAAACATTTAAAACTCACAACAGCTAGATGTTAAATTTATCTTTGCCTATGACATGCATACGTTTCAAGTCAAATTCCAACTTGCAATAATTTCCAACAGTTCATACTTTAAATGTATTCTATTTTCCCCCGAAAAGGTTTCTTGTTGTGCTTGACGTCGCATTATGATATTTTTCTATGTTGTGGTTATGTCATTTTCACAGAGTTTTTAACAAAAAAATATTGTAATGTATGTTTCTAGGCCCAAATAATGGGGGATGGCAATAGGCCAAAATTTCTAATTTTTCGCCCGGTTTTTCTAGAGATGGACAGTACTTAGACGAGCCGAAGGTGATCGCAACTGCGCGCGGTATCTTCGACCACCGTGGAGGCCTACTGGAATCCACAGAGACGGGGGTTAGTGTTTATGTTCCTGCTGGAGCATTACCGGAGGGAAAGAAGCAGGAGATCTACTTCAAAGTCTGCCAGGATAACAAGTACATACCCCCGCTCGATTCGGATGGAGGTAATCTCACATTTTTGTTTATCCCATGATGACAATTATGTCAGGATTTGCTTGCATTTGTGGTTAAAAAGAGGCGTTATAAGAATAGTTTTTTTTTAATTTTTGAATACAATTTGGCGTCATGAATATATTTTCTGTAGTATAATTGCCTTTGAATCAAAAACTTATAAGAGCACAGTTTAATGCTTGTAGATAGGTAAATTAGTTTAATAAATGCAAAATGAATTTATTTATGGAGAAAGGTAGATTTAATTTCTGCTAACGGATTACTGTTATTGGTAAAAATTCACATGTTAAGACTTCAAAGATACTGCCGTTAGTCCCCCCGTTTATATAACTTTATCCTTTGGGAGACTCGTGGTTCTTCTTCCCTTTTTTGGTGTTTCTCCAGAGAATATACAAAAAGGTACCGAAACATCATGACAATTTAAATTTAAATTCCATTTTCAAAGGGTAAAGTGAATGAACCGGGGTTAAAAAGCCGGTTCTACAAATCATCTTCAGTTTACTGCGATCCCGGTATGACCGCGCGTGCTGTGGTGATAACTAATAAAAGAGAGGCTCTTGCGCAAGCTTTGGTTCTCGCGTTTTGATTGGATGATTATCAAATCTATTTTTAGCAAGCCGGAAAGGCTCTGAGATCTCCATTTTTATCTCAGGTCATCCATTTTAAACCTTTTATTTCAACTGGTTTTCTTTTCAGCAAAGATTTTCCTCCCAAGTCTTTTACGATACAATTCAATTTAACACACCATTCGTTCAACACCGCCTTCCTTTCCCTCGCAGGTGAAACGTTACTCAGCCCATTGGTGATGTGCGGACCGCATGGTTTGAAATTCAAGAAGCCCATCGAGCTTCGTTTGCCGCACAAAGGCAACAGCGCCGATGGCATGCAGTTCTCTCTGAAGTCATCCGAAAGTCCGGTCGGTGAGTTCCATTTGGTTCTTGCTCCTCTGTCTTGGGATTTGGTTGTTGAAAAACCGGTGTGTCATGGGATTTAGATGTTTGAAAACCGTCTGTCATTGGATTTGGTTGTTTAAAAAACCGGTGTGACATGGGATTTGGATGTTTAAAAACCGGTCTTTCTTGGGATTTGGGTGTTTTAAAACCGGTTTTTCATTGGATTCGAATGTTTTAAACCGATCATTCACGAAATTTGGCTGTTTCAAAACCGTTCTGGCGTGGATTTTTTTTGTTTTAAAACCGGTCCGTTGCGTTGGTTGAGTGTTTTATAACTTATCAGTTGCTCCAACAAGCATACCCCCATTCAAATGCCCGCATGTTAACCTTGTTATTCTTGATATTGTTGCTTAGTCATGTATCCCCTGTTCTTTTCACATCATTGCATCCCTGTGTTCTCTATGCATGCTGTTAAATTTCTGTAACTAATCTGTGTTATCAATAAGATCTTGACGCTACGCAGTCTCCTCCACAGGGGATCCATCCAAGTGGAAGAACGTGCAGCTTGGTGGGCGCGATTTGGATGCCAGCCGCGCTTATCAAGTCACTGACGACACCGTCTCTGTTCTTGTTGATCATTTCTAAATAAGGGTAAGTACGTGTCACGTGACTATCATCCAGCTGTAGATTGGTCGTTCTGATATCCAATCAAACTCCTAGCATCTTTACGTAGCTTAGGATAAAATGCTGCATGAAAAGTCGTATTTTCTTTTTCTCCATTTGACACGGGTGGGTGTGTGAAATGTAAAGGAACGCGCAATGGGCTCAATCAACCCTTCCACTTTTTCTTTCCCCTCCCACTCTCACCCTTTCCCCCTCCTTTCTCCCTCTCTCAATGACAATGCAATTGAGGGCATGATGAGCGTGGCTTCCCATTGACCAAAACAAATAACTGTACAATCGAACTACAAAAATTTTGTTTCCGTCTCTTCAGCCCCCCTCCCTTGGTTATGCCCACCCTTTAATCAGAGAGTTTTTATATGACTACTGTACTTTCTTTCGCCCCCACCACCACCCATCCATTTCGATGTTCATTCAAAAGAGATTGAAAACTATTATTCGTGGAAAGTTTTGACTTACATCATCTGTTTTTCTTCCATTGCAGGTTGCTTCAATAATTTGTATCTTTGAGCAAGTTTCATCCGAGGTAATTAGACACTTGGATTTTCGTATAATAAACAATGGACATTTTCGTATTTTTGTCTCCAGTTAGTTTAACTTTAGAACCACACGCTCATCCCCCCCGTGCAGGTAAAGCCGACCACTGTTATTTTCAATGCGATTTGCAAAACGCGTTTCCAATCAACGTAATTGTAAGACGGGGGCACCTTTAGCTTGTATGAAAAAGATTGAGTTTTTCTGGAAATGGAAGTTGTTCCGCTATTTTTCTTTTGTGAAGTTCCGTTGCAACTTTCACCTTGAATGCTTGCATCCTTCAAAAAACCTGGTGACCCCCCTTGACGGGTTGTCAACACCCCACAGTCACCTAACACCCTCAGACCTACGTGTAGAGCTGTTAGCTCAGATACACGTCAACCCCCTTCCCTCCCTCCCTCAAAAACTCCCTCACCTCAACAGCCCCTTATTATGTAATATCTTTTTTGCCGCCCATACATTTTTCCCATGGCTCTCTCCACAGAGAACTTTAACCTTCCATCTGATTTATGATCTTCCAATCCGCTATAGATCGGCTCTACCCTGCATCCCTTTTCGACATCCGGGAACTTTTGTCACTGGTCTTGCCCCTAAAGGTCATTCCCTGCGTCATGGACAATGCACAATAGACGCTTCCCAAGGGCGTGTGGTTCATGGGTTTTATCGTAATCAGTATGAATCTCAATTTTCTTGATGGTATTTGAACCTTAGATGTAATTTGATAGTTTTACTTCAAATATCCAATAAGATATTTATATATCGTTTTTAGAGATTTGTAATCATGTTTTGGCTTTCGCATTGATCTACATGCGCGGGTTTCCCGCGATTTTCTGCATTAATAGGCTTGCACTTGGGATTTCCTGCTCGATATAAAACGCCTTGTATTGTTGCTGTAGTTGTTATGGGTTAACCTATTAGTGTTGCTTTGGGTAACTTTGCTAATGTTGCTATAGGCTACCACCACGTGTTTGTTGCCACGGGGTACCGTGTAAATCAACGTTGTCTCTTGAGGATCAGTTTTCCTCTTGGCTGTTTATTTTATTTGTTAATTAAGCAAACATTTTCCCTTGTCGTAGTTTTTCTACTAGGGGTATTCAGGACCGGGTTTTTTAAACAAGGATCCGGTACCTTTCAACCTAATTTTTGAAACCGGAATGTTCTGCTGATATTCGCTTTAAAAGCTTCTCCACACTAACAGCTTCTCCGCTTTTAAAGCTAAACCATTTGTTTTTAAGTCAGCAAAGTTCGTTAACCCAGAGATGTGAATGTGGCAATCTTCTCTAACGTGTAATTTTGTTATCGTGATACTTAATCTTGTAGTATTTTACTGTGAAGTTTGTTGCACAGTAGACAGCACTCCTTATTTGGATATAATTAACAACATACATTGTTATCAAGCACTCCTTATATGGTTCTTTTTGTCTCCGTCTTTCTCTCATTGATCGGTGGCTCGATGCTTTATGCTTTGATTGGTTCTCTAGTGCCATGAAGCTGTGAAAGTATTTAAGGACTAGGCTCTTCAGCTTTATTCCCAAATAACGCAATCTGATGCGGGTTTAGGAGTGAAACAAGATGTTTATCGTGCGTTTTCTTCTCCGTTACAAGGGGAGTAGGCTTGCCTATGAATAAACTTTCATTCCATTCATGTTTCCATTTCTTTTTCAATTATTTAAACATGGTAGCCCGTTCAGCAATGCTCGTTTACAAGGGCCATGCATCTAAACTAAAATAAACATTAACATAAAATAGACTGAAGTAAATAGTTGCAATAGATCTAAACATCTAAACATGACAAGATATGCTATACACCTCCTTCTAACCCATTCTACCCTCGCAATTAATACTCTTTTACATTATTTTAAATTCTATTTCCCTTGATGTGTCAAATTTACAATGTAAATATACAATACTTAAAAACCTGAAGTACGATACTAAAACAGAAAGGAGCAAAACCAAAAATTTTAGAGCAAAGTTTAAAATTTTCCAAGAGATGTTGTCTTCTTAGCTTCGGGACTTTCTATTGTTCTTCCGTGAAAGAAAGATGAACTGGGATCGAGCGGTGTCATCTAAGACGCGCTACATTATAAAGAGGAAGAACAAAGATAACGTACCCTGCACATTATGTGTGTTCTTTAATGTAATGTTGTGATTTATGCACATATTAATTTTACATTGCATAAATTAGAATAATTAACTAATTAAAGAACCATGCTGTAAGAATACACCCTACTAAACTTGCATTCTCTTGTGCACTACCTGCGACACATAATATTTAGTTGCACTGAAAACTTGCTAAATACAAGGTTGCTTTTTACTACGCACGTAAACAGATATATACAACATTGATTGATGGCCTATTACAGTATGATAAGATCTGATCGCTTATTACATTGATACCACGTGATGTGAACTGTGATTATAAACACGTGCTCTATTATAATCAGTATTCGCGAGGGAGATACATGTGGGCACGGGACAGTTTTCATCGGGGACGGTTCTCAATGGAAACGGTTTTCACCGGGGACGATTTCAATCGAGGAAGTTTTCACCGGGGACGAATCTCACCTGAGACGGATCTCACAAGGGACGGGTTTAATCGGGTATGGATCCCACTCGGCTTTCACTCGGGACAGTTATCACCTGGGACAGTTATCAACGGGGACGGTATTTAAGTGGGGAATGAAGGCTTTTCTCCGGGAATTTTTAATCAGGAATGGTTTCAACCAGTTTTCACTGGGCTTGTTACACTGGACTGTGCAGAAGTGGTCCGAATTGCCTTCATAGACCAGGCGGAAATGGCAGGGGGTACTACTTCCGGGCGGGGAAGTTTTGATTATCGGTTTCGAGTTCTTTGGCAACTGGGAATATTGAATTGCGATGGTAGATGGCGAATTGTTGCATTTTTGGGGGTTTAATGTGGGTTATATCAAGAGAAGTTCCTGCTTATCCTCCGAGAAGGAAAACGTGGCTTGAATAACGTTTTTAATACAGTAGGTCTTGTTTAAACAGTGAAATGTGCAAGATATTTTTATTTTTTCCTTGAAGAAATGCGTTTTAAGTAGTGAAATAGTTTTAATTAATCACGTGACGTCACATTACCCCGTGTCCTTATGTCGTTATCTTATTAGAAACTAATTGCTTTGTCTTCAGCCAGCCTTATCTTCTCACCCATATAAGCGATTACTTCTGTGACGATCTCTAATAAAACATCTTTCGATTGCTCCAATGACATCATTTTTTCAGCTCCAAATGAAGGCCGCGAGTTGTCACGTCGTGGTCACCAATGTAAAATAACTTATTTTACAGGGCAGGTAAAGCTCATAAACCAGACCCCAGTTCGCAATAACGTTTTTAAAAAACCAAGATTCTTCAATAGCGATCGTATAATTAGCAACAGGCTACAATTACAAAATAACAACTTCGTTCAACGATAACTTCAACTAGCCTGGACTTACACCGAAAAAACATACGCTTTTAACAACACGAGTGACGCACATTAAACCCTAATGACACAAATTAACGGCAAATGACTAAAAACAACTAAAATAGAGATGGCACGATGACAAACAAAATGGACTGACGCAAACATCAAAAGACATTATCATTAACAATAACGAACCACAAACGCGATGCACGACAGACTAAACTAGTTGTATATAGCAGATTCTCAACGGCAGGCTAGCTTCATTTCAGAGAAATACACTCCTCCAAATTCATTATTTGCATCGTACCAAGTCATGTGACTCATTCCCTGCTGCGTGTATGGTACTGGTGGAAACTGTCCGTTTAGATTTGCCCTTTGGCATGTTTTGAACCACCAGCCAGAACTCCGCTTTTCAGCGCAATGGTAACTGGATGCATCGTTGTCTTGGTCAAATGTAGAGAACTTCATTGTGTTGTGAGGCTTAAGGGAATCACCTACATTTCCGGTAAAAGAACCAGTGTTAAGGCGATACCCTGCAGCCTCGTTTGATACGCTAAAGTCGGCATACTGAGCATAGAACAACTTGGACGGATCGCTAACGTGCCTAAATTCGACACGCAATGTTGCTCCTTGTTCGGAGGCTGTTAGTAAATGTAGATTTTCAAGCCCAAGCCAGAAATTACCGGTGACATCCCCAAATCCCTGTTTATACGCGTTCCAGTTGCGGTTGAAGTCCACAGAATTGTCAATGCGACGCTGGAACACAAGCCATGGCGGGCCTGGAAAATACCTTTTGCAGAATCCGGGTGGGAGTGCCTCTGTCAGGTTTTGTAACGTAAGTCTTCTCCAAAATTCATTAAATAACATTGTATCTAGAAGACATGAACATGTTAAGTTATTTAGCTTGGGAAATGAAATGCTGGCGATGTAGAATGGCGGAGTGATGACAGTGGCGGAAATTGCGGGGGTGTGGGGGGGGCATGGCCCCTCCCCCAATTGAAAAATGATTTTCCGCCACTGAGTGATGACGTCATTAAAATCTATTTTTAGAACTTTTAAAAAATTTTTATCTCTTCTTATCTTTCAGAAAATATCATTTAATTTCGATTTTCTGTAGGCATCTTAAAAATGAGCTTACTTCAGGCATAATTTTTTAACAGGTTTTGAGGAATGTGGTCATGATTACGGCACTACAATCAGAATTTCATATGAATCACTTCGAAATTCAATACAACTATACCAGCAATGAAAATGGAAGTCACATGACTACACAGATCATCCTCATAATGTTTTGTATTCATGCAAACGCTATCGCCCCCCTCTACGGCGTCCTTGCTTTCAGGTGCTCGCAAGTTGTCGACCACCCTCGTTCTTTCTTTTATACTACACACTTTTTTGCTGTATAAACCATATTGTTTAACAGCTTTTTGGTTCAAATCTACCAAACTGTTAAGCATTGAAATAGTACCCTAAAAATATGATAGATATTGCGGAGTAATCAAACTCCGGGGAGCATCTGCTTTGACAAGCATTTTCAAGGTATTCTTTGTAATTCCGAAATTTCGTACGGTAAAAGAAGGAAAACATTCAGTAAGATACTTTGGCCCATATCTGTGGAGCAAATTGAAGAGAGCTATCAAGGAGGTGACAACAATAACCCAATTCAGAAATGGACTTAGAAACTCTTTTAGACTGTAGACTTTAGTTTAGTTGTACATAGGATTTTTAGAAATTTTTATGTTTTAATAATTATACTGTAATTTCATATTTTATGCTCTAATTTAACTTTATATACTTT
Source organism: Rhopilema esculentum (assembly GCF_013076305.1). The sequence continues at coordinate 3,421,213 of NW_027019653.1, forward strand.
TTTCGTTGTGTCCCCAATTAGCTTGTAAGCTAAATATTTTTTGACACATTAATAAAGTTTTTGATTGATTGATTGATTGATTGATTGATTGATTGGTATTCGAAAGCAAAATGGATGTGCTGACGAGGCAACCATGTGTATTAAGGCGAATGTCGTAACAAAACATGTGTAGACTGAAAAATAATCGGTACGCGATTCAACTGTGTTGTCAGCGTGTATTGTTTTTCTAATGTAATACTGTTTACATGTAAATTGCATTCGGAAAGCATCATGGTTACTTTGAAAATGTTTTATGCATGTAATGATAAGCGATGTTTATTCAATTAGCGTGTACTGTGTTACAAACAGGGGAAGCTAGTAAGAATTGTAGATGTAAGAAGGGGTAAAGCAAGGGTGTATGTTAGGCCCACGAATATATATATTGATATATTTATCGTATCATATTTGTACACGAAAACCCTATCAGCTACTAGTTTTTAACCTAAACGAAATTGTTCATATTTGCATCTAATGGTAAAAAAGCAAAAAAGAGAGACTAGAACAGTATGGTCTGCCTGGGGATCGTGCTTCGGGAAGGATGCCAATTTTCTTGGAAATCCTTCAGTTTCCTTTGGAATGTAGTGATTGTGGGACTTGTTCTGCAAATAACTTGGGGTCCTTTCAGAATTCAAAAAATGCCGTAACCTTCCTCCGGATGGAAATTTGTCCTTTTTTACTTTCTCGATATTTTCCTTGCAACTTTTGAATAAATTTCTTCATCTACATTTTGGCTATGACGCTTTCTCATTAGGACAGAAAAGTTGAAGCACAGCAATAATTTTCTCTCACTTTATATACTCTTGTCAAATCATGCATTGCTTTTCTCAAAATTTCTGCATCGTGGATAACCTTCATCGGCGCACTGCCATAGTACCATAACTAAATGGTCTTCTGGTTGCTGGCTCAAATTACAGGTACGGCATAGATCCAGGGTTGAATAGGAATACCCCCCCCCCCCCCCCCCCCTTCCGAAAACATAGTGGAGAACAGAATGGATGCATAAAATCACATTTTTTATGAAACCATTTATAAGAACCAAGAACAAAACATTGAGATGGAAAAAAAGCCAGTAGACCATTGTACTGATTACTTGTAGCCCAAAGAAACCGTTTTAAATGGAGATCTTTCATTTTAAATGTTAGGACCCGTATGACTGGGTATTCTTTGACGATTTGGCCACTATTCTCTGTTTAATTAGCTTAGTAAATTATTGAAGAGTGCCTTTTAACTTTTAAGGTGCTACAAAAATACATTTTTTGCGTTTGGAATTTAAGAAAACCTTAAGAAACTTCTAGCACTGAAATAAACAAAGTATTAAGAATTCACTTTTACAAAAAGAGTTCGTGATTTCTACAAAACGAAAAAATATCCAGGGATTTTCAGATAAAACACAAGGATTTCTATTAAAGATGTACAATAGTTTGAAAGAGCTAGATTCCCCAATCGCTAAACCAGAGTTATTTTCTTTTAGATAGTTAATAAACATACCATTTCTTTCTTTGACATAAACAGATGTAAACGCCTTTTCTTCTTCTTTGGTTAGCCGTGAATCCAGTTTACTGAACTTCTTATCAGTTTTCGCTTTGACAATAATTTGACAGCTCTTCTCACGGTCACACGCAAAGAACGAACTGTCTATAACGAAATCATCAGATTCACTGTTTGTCATCGAACTGGCGGTGCCAACTGACTGGAAAATACTGCCTGTGCTTACATATTGCGTGAAAGCTTTCCCGGCAATCGCCAAGAACATCAAAAGACGGAGTTCCATGACTTTCTCCACCCTTGTTTGATTTATCGACGGATTCAAAACGGCTCGTGGTCATATAAGCAATTTTTTCTTGACCTCTCCGCTGTAATCTAATGCAACAAAGTATCCATTCTAATGCTACTTTGTAAGTTTTCATTAAAATTTATGCTTAGACCTTTTGCTTGTTGCTTACCAACCAATAGGACAAGCACGCCTCAACATTGTCTTACAAATATTTTCATCCACCATGAAAGGCACTTAAGGCCTAGTTTATACTGCATACTATCACCGCAGCGAATGAAATTACATAAAATTCGTCAGTAATGCGACAAAATTAACTAAAAATTTTGTTTGTAATTTATACTACGTATTATCTCCGAAGCGAATTAATTTCGAGTCGTAGCTGCGGTGGAGCGATTAATTTGGTGCGAAAGTCGACTATCGTTTCCAAAATGGCGCCACGAAAGAAAGTCATGAAAATGTGCGAGAGCTTTAGAACCCTGAAACAGATTCGTAGGATGGAAAGCAGAAGAAAGTAAGTCGGTGAATTCATTGCCTTTATGTTGGAGAAGAGACAGAAGACAGAAACTTATCAATGTGGCGTTCATGACAGTTTTACCAGGGGCAGACTGGCTGGTCGGGCTATTCGGGAGATATGCAGTATAAACTGCGTATTATTCCCAGTTTATACTGCATATCATGATCAGGGCCGTCGCTAAGCACTTTCACTTAGGGGGGTGCCAGTCACCAATTTGCCGACAAATAAGGGCGTGGCCTAAGATATTTTAATATGGGGGTGCGGCATTTTGACGCAATTGATTTTGTTTATCAGAGAGGATGTTCTCATTAATCAATCATCGCTTCAATTTTCGAGTGACTGTGAGTACTTAGGTTTCGAAGGCCTTGAAACAAAACCGAAAGACGAGGTCCCCCTGCGGGCGGAGCGAGCAGGAAATTTTTGCGACCACGCCCTTTAGATTGTCTTGCATTTCAGAATATTTCTTGCAATCGTTTAGAACTTTTAACTATTTTTAGGCATAACTACGTTTCATTGATTTCATTCTTAAAATGGAGTTCATTACTACTTGAGGCCCCCTCGACCTCAAAGCCCTGAGGCATTTTGCCCCCTTGCTCCCCTCGGCAGCCCTGCTTACAGTGGCTTCCAGTACCTCTAGGATCAATGTTCAGAGTTTTTCAATTAACTTTGACCCTTCCTTAAACCCTAAATTTTAGGTAAAAATTAGTTCGCCCTGGATATTGGACATTAGATTCTAGACTCCGGCTGCCGAAAGGGAGTCATTTGAAGCTTTTGGGGGATATTTGCCCCTCCGTGACACCCATAGCGCTAACTTTACCCGTTTTGAATTGCTGAGGGCTTTTGGGCAATACTTTGAAGTTCACATCCTCATCTTATCCCAATTGTTCGCTAAAGCTATTGCTTTGGGAACATTGAAAGCAAAACCCGACAAAACTCTACTTTTAGAAAATGTGCCGACAATAATTTTGTAGGGGGGGGGGGTGCCCTGCGTATTATTGCCAGTTAATACTGCATATCATGATGAGCCTGCTCTATATAATCACAGTAAGAAATCCCTTTTGACATCACTAAAGAGCAGCTGGAACAAACACACATTTACTGACCCGGATTCATTTTGCTCCGGCTACGGTTTGCCCATATATAGTATATTTCATCTTTTTTTAAAAAACCAAACCGAGTTTTGCTTCTTCTTGGCTGAGACTCAATCTAGCCTTGCAAAACTATATTTGAAAAAACAAAGCTTGATTAAAAATCTTTCTGAGGCTTTGTATCAAAATTACCACGAGAAAATGATCATCAAATCACCTTATTATTATTTTATTATTAAGTCCTTTGTTTAAGTTTCAGCTAATCTGGATTAAAGCGATCTATCCGATCGTGCTCTGATGGCTAATCTGGTTTCAGTTTCAGCCTCGGATTGGCTGGGTTGGTATCACAAAGCAGGGGCGGATCCAGAGCAAATTTGAAGGAGGGGCAGCTGGTAATGGGGGCGCTGAAAATTTTTCAAAAATTGGTGACAAGAGTACGCTGTTTACAACAATTTCAGACCCATTTTCGGAATAAACAACATAACTTTCAGGTAATTCTTGAAGCAAATTAACTTATCGGTGTCAGAAACTTTATTACCTGATTCTCATTCTTCAAAAGGGGCGTACAATTTCAAAAAAAGGGCGCCAGACTTGCTTCAACTCGTCGAGGGAGGGGCAACTGCCCCAATGGCCCCCCCCCTTAAATCCGCCACTGTCATAAAGACAAGCCTGCAGAAACATTCGTGTTTCAGCTTCGTCGTGACTGCAGTGGATAATCTTTCAAGCCTCATCTCTGGTTCTCCTCTTTGTTGTCTCTTCTTCTACAAATATCAATTGTGTCTTCAAATTCTTTCAATTTCTGCATTACGGTAGAATCTGCTTGCTACTAAATCACTAATGTGTGGTTTAAAAACGACAACAAGTTAGTCCCTTTCACCTCAAGAACTTCAATATCAACTCTCCTCTGGTTCCCCACGATGACTTCTGGTGCCACTTTTCACACATTAATGGGTAACTCGTCACTGAACAATGATATCAATGAACAAGATAAGCATCTTATCTTTTGGTTCAGTGTTTTTTAAAAGGGATAGAGATCATGGCCTATACTTTTGCTTTTAGTGAGTTGATGGCTGCAATACCATCAACGATCCACCTACAATGATTTGGAATTGTAAAAACTACGGAATGCGATTTTGCTTTTAGATGGTTTCTGAGAAGATGTTTACTTGAATGTCGTAGAGTAGAATCAGGTCTTGATATACTTAGAGAGACTGCAGTTTCAAGCGTGATGAAAATCAGATCACCCATATTATAAATGATTGTGAAAACTATTAAAAGTGCCCGCCCATTCTATCCCCTGCCATAGTGGACAATTGTCAAATGTTTCATACATACGGTCTGCATTACATATTTAAGACTCTTATTTAAATTCACTCCTTAAAACACATTTATAAATTTTAAAAGGCATATTAATATGGACAAGTTCGTTTCATATATATAACGGGACCGGGAAGTGATTCTGCTTAGGGTATGTTTTAACGTACTGACTGGTGGGACATTATTCCCACTAAGCCCTTTTGCTGGTCTTGAAACATTTTTACCTTGAAACATTTTAGCTGTACAGCAGAAGAAGCCATGACCAACAATTGGCCTAATATGCGGGGAAAGAAGGATGATACATCTACTTCTTTAGAAGGTTGCTGTTGGTACAAGGGTAACAGATTTGAGATTAACTGGCTTAAGATTTGTGATTAACTGATTGTTTTCGTCAATTTATTCAGTAGTTATTGAATTTGAATTTACAACAGCACACAGCTTCGTAAAGATCATGAAATAATTTTATATGGTGCATTTTAGGCATGGTTTTACATTTTAGGCATGGTTCTTGGGTCGCAAAAGTATGGAGAAGGTAGGTCAAAATGGCGGCTTACAGTGACCATGGGCCTAAGCTGACCAATTTCAAAATCAAAATTATGAGGTGAAGGGACTTGTAAACGATATGTTAAGGCGAGAAAATGCATTCGCCATTCCTTCGACTTTTGGTTTAAAGAAAATTTAATGATTGGTTTGCTGTTTTGAGGAGAAAAATTCAGCAAAACTTTGAAGCATTGCTTCAAAACAATTCTGTAAAAGATTCCCGAGTATTCATGAAAGTTGACCACGAAGTGTCACTTTATTAAAGAAACGTGAACGAAAAATGTTGAAATTTGAAGCAAACTGCTTAAGACTTCTTTCGCATAAAAAATTATAACTTGGAAGGTTTGTTAGCAGTGCCCTTTAATTTTAAAGTTTCAATACTGACACAAGGTGAGTTGCTCTACATTTGATGTCAATGACTTGTTTATCCTAAATTCTGATTTACTCATTAGCTAAGCACATGACAATAAAAAAATTAAGCGAAACATTTAATGTCTATTCTGCTTTTAAAATTAAAATTAAAATTAAGAATCATCTACATCCAAAGCGGCTATGTTATTTATCAAGAAAACTATTTTGATCACTAAATGACAGCTTTAGAAATTGTTCACCTGATATCACTTTTAATAACCTAAAGGCTGATATCTCGGCCAAAATGATCTTCTCGGTAATATGTTTAAAGTCAGAATAAAGGTGCATGTATTTAGTTTCAAGTTTAATTAAATTATCTTATACTTATTAAGTATTGTCTGAGCTTTGTGACATTTGTTTTTGAATCCTTCGAAAATATTTTCCAGAAATTTTCTGAAGCACCGGTCCAACGTTTGACTTTTCACCCACAAAAAGTAATCTTTCAAATATATTTTAATACAAAAACCATTGCAATTGCGCAAAAAATTCCGCGGCGAAATCGTTCGTTACAAAAACCCTTAGCGGTGAACTTCTGTTTTAAAAACTTGTCGGATTAGGCCCTTTGCTTCTGTGAGCCGCCATTTTGAGCAACGTTTCAACCAAGTTTGAAAGTTTGAAAACTGTACTTAGCAAAACAGTGGTTCCCAATGCATTGAAGGGGGAGGGGAGATACTGTATAAACTCAAACAAATGCTTACAAAATACAGAGGTTAGTGCATGAATTGAAACAAAGTTTCTGAAACATAGAGGCTACTGTAAGAATCGAAACAAATGCTCTTTAAACATAAAGGCTATACAGGAATTGAAACAACGGTTCACGAAGTACAGAGGCTAATGTAGGAATTGAAACAAAGGTTCGCGAAATACAGAGGCTAATAGAGAAATTGAAACAAACGTTTCCGAAACATAAAGGCTAATACAGAAATTGAAACACCGGTTCACGAAATACAGAGGCTAATGCAGGAATTGAAACAAACCTTCCTGAAACATAAAGACTAATGCAAGAATCGAAACAAAGGTTCGCGAAATACAGAGGCAAATGCAGGAATTGAAACAAACCTTTCTGAAACATAAAGTTTCAATACTTGAAACTCTATAAACAGACAGAGACAAAGTCACAAGAGCTTGCCATTGACTACGACCTCGCAGAGGTTCAAAATGCTATTCGGTTTGTTGAGCTCAAGAAACAAGAATCTTCCGACTGGAAAACTTTGTAGATCAACAACGATCTTGAAATCTGGCGCCTGTGTTTCCAATTTGTTAACAAAGTACAAGGGATTCCCACCAGCCTCTTCTTTGTTGCCTATTCTTATATCCATATCTGTCAATCTATCATGGCAGCAGTCGGCACGGTGGTAGATGATTACCCTCCATATAGCAGCTGGCCGTCCAAAATCTACCCACCAAGCCACGCCTCCTATGTTAAGCGTGTGTGTGCACGCGAAGTAACCCCCTTCTTCATCCCATGTACGGTTAACCAAAAGTCCATCGACCGCAAAAGAGCTTTCATATGATCGTCCCTTGAAACTCCACGTCGTGCCCTGATTGGTTCTTTTCCCCAATGCGATGTTTGCTTCCGCTGTAAGAGAGAAACGATGGATGAAAACATTTTGCTCAAGAGGAGAGGATAATCTTGAAGGCTGTTGATGGAGAGAGGTGGCCTAGGCTGCACACCGTTTAACCTGAAGGAACTGTGAGGTGTCTGTGAGTTACCTTCGGTTAGCGGTCTGAAGCACAGGTTGAGAGAAAGGGTGCTTTTGGTGAACAAAGGGTGCCTCGGAAGGAAAGAGTGTACTTTGGGAGAGTAATGCTGCATTTTAAGGGGGAGAGTATGCTTTGGGGGACATAATTGGGAATGCTTTAGAAAAAAGAAGCCGCTTTGAAGGGAGCGTTTGATAGGAGAGTAAATCTTGTTTGCAAAGAATCTAAAATAATGACACTGAGAAGCTTATGCTTATGGAGCAATGTCCTGGTCCTCCCTCTCAATGTGACCACACCTCGTGATTCCTACGCCTGGAATTACAGAGAGCTGGCGACTCTCCTCTATCTGGGTCAAAGTTTGGTCATGCCAGGGACTCGAACCACGGACCCTTAGGTCTTCAGATAGCGACTCTAGCCTAGGCACTGAGCCATCGTCGTTTATTAAAAGGCCCTTTATCAAGCTGGGTGAAGGGGTGAAGAGGTGATTTCTTGCCGACAAAAAGGGCGTGTCTCACACTTTAAGGGTGTGGTCAAAATATAGATACACTGATGTGCTATTTTATGCCTTTCTGTTTAAAAGTTTATACTCTATTGCCATACTTGAAAATTCACCAACACACAAATGTGAACGTGTTGCAATTGTTGCAAAAAGGTTCCAGAGTGAGTAAAAATTCCATCCTTTGCCGGGCAAAATCCTTAATGTGCCGACAAACAAAATGTTGGGATGTACCGCATCCCCTCGTACCCCCTCTTTGGTGACGCCCCTGATCTGGATCCCGACAGAGAAAGGATTTCTGATGACGATGTTAGTCAGCAAGGATTAACCATAGCGGGGATTTGTGACAAAATGCTCTTCCTTGGACAACACCGTTTATAATAAACACCCTTTGATTGGTCAGGCTTAAAAAAGTTCTTGAAGAGAAGATGTAACTAAAGAAAGGAGTTCTGTTGGATGTCAGATTTTTCCTCTTTGTAGCTTTTTCATATGACATGCTATCATATCCTTTAATACGATAATGCACCTTGTGATATTTTTCGGTTTAAATTGGTAACATATGCCACCAAATGATATCGTATGTTACACTATAATATCATACTTAACCGTGTCATATTTCATGATACTATTTGGTATTATATTCTAAAAATTTCATGGTCAATTGGCGGAACCATAGAAAGCATTTCAAACGATCTATGGAATATGGCGCAATATACTTTAGTATCATAAATCTTCCATAAACGCTAGTTTTAATCGGTCCCCTTGATTGAATATCAATATTATAGAATATATGTTAATGAAGAATATTTAAAAACTCACCTTCTTCCCTTCCTTTTTCGTATACTTCCGAAAACGTCCCTAAGCTGGCTTTGTCTGGTTCTTTGACAACAGATTGGATGGTGCTTGGTGTGTCTTTGGCTTTCACAAGATATCTGCAATCCTTGACATTGTCACAACTGAAAAACGCCGCAGACAACGCTTCTTCGTTGCCATTATCTTCGCGCGGTAAAACCTGACGGAAGAAGCTCCCAGTCGTCACTGTTGCACAATCAACAGTACAAAATATTGCGAGCAAAATATACATAAAAATGTTCATGTTCTGCATGTTTCTTCTTGTTTGCCTGCGAAATCAAACTGTGGGTATTGGCTGCGACACGCGTACTTGCGCGATGTACAGCCCGCTTTCAAGAGGTATTGAATGTCTGCGTGCGTCATTTGTCACCATGTACATTTGTATACTGCTGGGAATGGTGAATGGGACATGCCCACCATGAATTCCATATTGAAAATGCAGTTAAAATGATTTAATACAAATAACGTGTGAGTAAACATGTTTACATACACCAACTTTTTTTGTTTTAAATTAATTCCAGAATGAGAGAATTTTAAGAAAATCACAACAAACGAGCTGTCATAGAAAATTGTTGTTTACATAAAGTTAAGTTTGTAAAAGTAGGGACATATCGAATATAATCCAAGATAAAACGGGCCAATGGAATTATTCCTTCAAAGATGTTTTTACAGTCACCTGTGTTTACCGATTTACTGCAAGTGAATAAAAACACCGACAAGATTACCGGTTTAGTGTATTTAGTATGTAACCTACAATTCTGTTTACTTGTATGCATACAAACTTTTTCGTCTTTCAGGGGCTTGAAAAGCAAAGCATATTCAAAATTTTACCATATTTGTTGTTTAACTTCCATATTAACATATGGTGTTCCTAAATTATCATACCTGCTCTTCCCTTTAACATATGGTGTTCCTCAAGGATCAAATCTGTCTCTTTAACATATGGTGTTCCTTAAGGATCAAATCTGTCTCTTTAACATATGGTGTTCCTCAAGGATCATAACTGTCAGATTTGAGCATCTGTTGTTTATTGTGACAAGATGCCTCAGGGATGGGGATACTGCCTCGAATGTTGTCACAAAAAATAAGTCAGTACCAACAACTCAACAATATTGTTTTAATTGAATACCAAGATATTAAATTTTCCATCACTATCAAAAGCTTGTCCATTAATCTTTGGCTGATTTACCCAAAGCAAGGCAGGGAAAGTAAAAAGTTTTTGCCGCCTTCGTTGTTAACCAGAATAAGGAAAGGAAGCTTTGACTTTGTCTCTCACTAAGAAGGAAAAGCAGCAATGTCTGCCAAAAGTATTGGTACACTACGATAAAGTTTCATATATTTTCAGTAGCAGCCCTATCTCCCCCTGAAAGTGTTGAATAGCAAGATTTTCAGACCTTAAATTTCATGCAATTTAGTTCTGTCGAATGGTCTTGGCCCGGGGGTCATGTCTCGTTTCTTCAAATGAATTGAAAGATGTCCGATAAGTAGAAAAGCTGCAGTCCGGGTGCACCAGCACCTTTAATTAGGAGACTTGGTCGTGAATAAATTGGGAAGGACTTTTTGAAAAGCCAAAATCATGTTGGACTTGTAAATCTTCGTGGGAAACCGAATACTTTTTCATATGGATGCAAAACCTATACTAAACTAGCCAAAGTTGAAATAAGATAATTTTACATGAAAGACCAGATACTCATACAGGGTTTTCTTGCAATATTATTTGATTGTTATAAAAAAAGAGATGTTTAAAAGTGCAGAATAATGGCCTAGTTAAAAAACTTTGAAATGAGGCAGCTATCAGTCAACTGACTCGTGTCTGGTCTAAAAGAGGCTGGGTTTACCTTCCCTTGTAACCGCCTGGGTCTAGCTACCCTTGAAACTAGAATCACAAATCCTTAGGTACAACCTGCTTTTTGTTTTTTAAACAGTGCGTAAAACCCAGACCATGCTAGGCCGGCATTATCGTTAGCAGTCTTTACGATTACACAATGCTAACATACCCCATCAAGGAAATCGAACTTTTAATGAATCTAGAAGCCTTGTCTTAAAAAAAAAACAAAATAGGTGCACCCTTACTATTTTCAAACCGGATGATTTTATTGTGAGTGAAAGACTTTGTGGTTTTGCTCAGGGATTGCAGTAGTCTGTTTTCATGAGTTTAAGAGCCTGCAATTTGAAGAATATTTGTCGATATGACCATTCCAAGCCTTCATTGGAAGCAAATTTGATAACAGAAATTATCAAGGGAAGGCAAAGCTTCTCGTGCAAGAACGTTTGTCTCCTTCTTCAAATTGCTTTAATGGGAGTTTCTGCCTTGATATACTATAAACTGTAAAGATAATGGAACAGAAAAATAAAGAATTGAACTTAGCATTGATTCAAGGCAACTTATCATTTAAACCCAATTCCAAGCTGTGTTGGTCAAATGCAATCTTCATTCTCGGGATAGTCCTCTCCCATATCGTTCGACGAGGATTGATGATTCTTCTTTGGAGAATGCCGGTGTTCTGTGCCAGTAAAGCAAAAAGTGCCACCAAATTCAGCCAATGCTTCCGCACTCTCATTTAATTCATTCGAAGACTGATCCGAATCAATATTACCATATCGCTGCCCGTCGGACAGCAAAACAGCAGTTGCTTATTTTCGATATGTTTACTACGGCTTCCAGGCTTGATGGCTAAGGTCATGACAAACATATTACCTCACTTCCTGTCCTCTCGCCCCAGACCCCGGTATCACGTTTAGTCTCCAATTCTGAGTTTTAAATTTTGAATTTTGGTGTCTTACAGGTATCTTTCGAAAATTTAAGCAATATTTTCTTAACCAGCGCCATCAAATTGCGTAAATTGGCCAATCAAAAATTTCGTTTCAGATGACCTTTAAGTATGTCCGAGATTTGAAATATGCACCTTTGAGCCCTGTGGATAGACCGCGCAATAAAAATTTCTTTACCATTGTCACTTTTATCTTGACTTTGAGTATTTGTAGAAATTTTATGTTACTCCAGGCGATGTGGTCCACATTAGAAATTCAAATAAAATATAGATCTAGATTTCATTAGATTTGAATGGTGTCGTCATTTAGCCATTTAAAGAATTTGCACGAGTGAATGGTATACTTTGAAGAACAACATCGGAAGCATAGAAATTTTACATAAACAAGGTTTCATTAAATCTTATTTCATACTCAACAAATGCTTAAGGGTCAGAGTTGTATTAAACAATGCAGTACCTTGACTGTCTAAGCAGTCATGATCAAGCTACGTAACCATTCAGCTGTAAGGAAACCTGTTAAACTAGATTGAAACCTAAGTTACGTCGATTGAAACCTATGTTACGTCGATTGAAACCTAAGTTATGTCAATTGAAACCTACAGGAAGCTCTTTGAGAAGCAAGTCAGTTTTGAGAAACCTATGTTGCGTTTGTGGAAACCTACATGAAGCTATTCAAAAGAAGCAAGTTAGTTTTGAGAAACCTATGTTAAGCTCATGGAAACCTACAGGGTGAAATTTGAAAAACAGGTAAGTTTTTTAGAAACCTATGTCGCGTTTAAGGAAACCTGAATAAAGCTATTTGAGAAACAAGTTAGTTTCGAGAAACTTAATTTTGGGAAACCACTGTAACGTACAGCACGCGATTTGAGAAACAAGAAAAATTTGAGAAACCTATGTTAATTAAGTTAATGGAAACCTACTGGTAGCCTCTTAAGAAACAAAGTACAAGTTTACATAAATCTTTTTTACGTTCCTGGAAAATAAGAAGCTTCTAGACAAGGAAAGGACAAATTAAGAGATATCTATGATACATTGATGGAAACCCACAGGAAGCCTCTGGAGAAGAAATAAAAAGTTTAAAGAAACCTTTGATAGGTTTATGGAAAATTGCATTGGTTAACAGAAAACTGCTGTAACTTTATGAAACAAAAACAATATGTGCTATCTTTGTTCAATATGGGGAAATTTAAAACATTGGTGTTAATCTGATGGAAACTGGTTTTAATTTTTCAATCAAGCTTGGAAACTATGTCGAATAGAAGGTAACCCATGTTATTCACACGAAGAAACCCAACTAAACTACTTTCATCTTATAAATACCCATTTTTCTATGTTGATTTTCAGGGTAAATTTGTTATCTTGATTGACAACACGGTGGCAAAGACAGAAATCCTTGCTACCACGAGGTGACATATGTTATTGCAATGCAGCAGTTTCTGGCTGCCAACAAACTGGATTCCCATACATGCCAATCAGTCAGAAAGCTATCAGCTAGCTACATTAATTTGAAGACCTAGTTTGGTGCTAATCATAAATCAAGCGAAATGAAACCATACACAAAACTAGCTACAAACTTACAAATAATTAGGAACGGATTCAATCATCTGATTGGTAGATCGATTAAGGGCAACACAATGCCCCGTATGCCAAAGTTTTCCAATAGTGATAATTACAGTAATAATAATAATGATAATATAACTTGTCCAAAACAGTGGTTCTCCGCTTCTTTTATTAAGGTGGTATTTCTATTAAAGGGGGCAATTTTAACAAATGTTATTGACAGCACTGCAGCTTTTTCTTCTGTTCAGTTTCTGCAGTCGGTTGCACGTGGATGGGTCGCACATTGTTACTTACTTGCGCATTGTCCTGGTCACTGGCATCTCGTATTTGTTTCTGTGATACAATGTGGTAAATTTCTACAAAAAAAACAAGGCATGTTATCACCTAAAGTTTGACAGCTCAAAAACATCACGTGACCACACTAGGTTTGACCGCACATACTACTAGTAAGAAAAACATGGAACAAACAGATCATATGATCAGTGTAATAGAGCAATAAAAATATCCAACGAAAACTTAAAGTTTGATTGCAAAGTGCTTTGAAAATAAAAAACCATAGGATCACATGAGAGTTAACTGCATATACTCATAAGGCTAGAGCTAGCAAATTTTTATCTTGCTAACTTTTTTTGTACCATTCCAGTAAAAAGGTAGTTCCCTGGTGGGAGACCAACAGATCTTTATGTGGTCTCCCATATATGGCCTGTGGTCTCCTTAAAAGCAACACTGGCGACAGGGGTGGACATTTCCAGTATTAAAATTTGGTCGTCCAGTGGTCACCCCCTGTAATGATAAGCAGTTTTCCGTAGATAAAAACGGGTGTGCAGGAGAATGAATTGTCCATCCCTGAAATTTGGCATCAATTACTCTTTGGCAACGCAGTTTTAAGAAGATTAATAACAAAATCATTAAGCTAACTAATAACCTAAACTTTGAATGTGCATGGAAATAATAGCTGTTGGTGTGTTTGAATTTCATCCTATTTCCAGAGATAAAAAACAGAGTATAGACAGTGCCACCAAATAACTCAAAATATCATATTAAGGTTTGGAAGTTCTTTGCAAATCCAATCAGGACCCTTATGATCTCTTGAATCAGGAAAAGGGAAGAAAAGATGTACAAACAGCAAAGACATCAATTTGAAAATAAAGAATCCAGAGAGCAGATTTTTGAGAAAAGGAGAAATGTTTAAAGGTGCTGAGAAATCTCCACTAATTCAGAGATTTGTAAGGAGAACCTTTTTTATGTGACACAGAAAGCTTACAAGAAACACTGCCAGGCAAAATTGATCTATACACTCAAGACAAATAGTATTTATGACCTGAAATGATGTTAGTTGAATAATAACTTTTTGAATTTGGATCACATAACATGATAGAGCACCAAGCAGTACTTCTAAATGTGATAAGTCAGCTAGATTTCTCTCAAATTGCCTTTTATGTGGCCATGAGTACATTCCTATCTATCACTAAGCTACTGTTTTTGACGCAGGTTCTTAAACTTTCGAAACTCTCCAGAAAACAGATAACCATTAGTTAAAACTCTGTTTTTTGCCGATTTCAATACAAAATGGTCCTTTCTGTTGATGTGACCAAAGATGAAAAATTCTAGGAGTAAATTTATGACATCATCATTTTGCTACTAAAATTGTATATATATATATAAATATATATATGTCAAAAATAAACTGCAACTTACCTTCAAGAATATTCCTAAAAGCCATTTCAACATTAGTAGAATCCAAAGCTGAAGTTTCAATAAATGACAAGCCATGCTTTTCTAGAAATGAAGAAACATCAATGAGAATATTGCCAAAATTGCAATTACAATTTCTGAATACACAACGGTACTGTTGGTTTAAGAGATGTTAAGAAAATTTAACAAAATGCTTAAAATATTCTGTTTAAAATGTTTACATATATGTTTAAAATATTCTTCACCCACAAAGAGGTGAATTGATTGCTGAGTGTCTCACGAAGCAATACAAAAATGATTAAATAAGATTGGAATCCATTGAATAGGAAACTTGTAATTTATAAATGAAAAATAAAATATTATGACTTCAAGCTAAAAATATTTACTCAGAATTTCAATGTGCTCATAAAATCTGCATAACAATGGCTACAATAAAGAACTGAATTGTTTATAATTCTTCTGCAGATTATATACAAAAAAACTTTGGGCAAAAAGATTACAAAATGCAAGACTTGACCAAAAGGTGGCTAGGTCTTTACAAATAATTTGTAACAAGGAATCTTAGTTCTAATATATATATATATATATATATATATAAAATTTCTTATCTCTTGAAGCCTTTGAATCTGGATTTGTTGAATAGCTATTTTAAGCAGCTGCCATATTTAATGATAAAACTTTATCGCATACTTAAAAAAGTATCTAAGTGGACCAACTAACCAAGTCAACGTGTAGCGATGTTTCTTGTCAAATAAAAACATGGCAAAAGTTTGATAAACACATTTTCTCTGATCTCATATTTCACAAGTTGGATTCTTGCTACATTGCAACTGGAAGGCTCCATCATAAAACTTTGGTGACATTTATGATCCAATTAAAAACTAAAAACTGTCGATTTATCCCTGTGCAATAAGAACAAGTCAAGTAGAAAAGCACAAATGTGTGTCCTTTGACCAACACTTACATTCCTTTTCTATAATTGTCAGCAAAACTCAATAGCTGTGACAAACAGACAGAGAACAAAGCCAACTTAACAGAAGTGCCAGGTGAGTTAAGAAAAGAAAAATAAATTTGTTAGCAGGAGATAGTAGGTTATGAAAGTAAAAGCCTAAAAAACTTATTTTGAATCAACACAATACGAAACAAACCTGCAAATGCTTTTGCCTCTTCCGTTGGCACAGCTCGCAAGTGCCTCAAATCGCTTTTGTTCCCAACCGTCATGATAACTATGTTTGAATCAGCATGGTCTCTCAGTTCTTTTAGCCATCTCTCAATATTTTCATATGTTATGTGCTTGGCAATATCGTAAACAAGTAAGGCACCAACGGCTCCTCTGTAGTATCTGAAAAAATACAAGAATTTAATTGCTACTTTTTCAATAATCTAACTTATGACATTTTTTAACAATGGCTTTGAAAAAGCAAACATTTTCAAACCAAACAAGCATGTTACTAAATTTTTGCTTTTTTCAAAGCCATTTTTAAATTCTGTATAAACAATGAAAAGACTATTTTCTTCTAAATATATATATATATTAAAAAGGTTTTAAAGCAAACTTTGCAAGCTTTTGCAAATGCTTGCCAACTTCAAAGTCCAATATTTTGGTTGTCTGTTAATTCAAGGGCTTCCCAAAATCTTGATAGCCATTTTCTGCTTCATGAGAAAATCAAAGATTTTAGGCTAAAAAGGCAAGTGCTGAATCTACCAAATATAGATTGATAAGTGCAAGTAAGAGAAACCAAGTTGAATGCAGAGTAGCTTTGTCTGATCAATTGAAGCAATATAAAAGTTACACCTCCAAAGAATTCATCAAGAAGAAATTCTGACGATATCCAACAACACAAACAAGCCTCAATTTGCTCAATTTTTTTAGTGAAATCAAGTTGGTGCTAAATCTGTTGTTAAATAAATCAACCTATCCATCATGAATCAACATTGGGCAATCAATGAGCATCTGATTGCTATCATTCTCACAGGTTGGCCAATTGCTGACCGGCAGTTGCTTACCCAACTTCTGTTTATATCTGTTTATTGCATTTTAACTGAGAGGCCCACCTCCCAGGATGGTAGCAAACAAGATGTTATAAATTGGTGAAAACTCAGAATCAAGTTTCACAAATTTCTGCACTCAAACACAAACACATTTACTTACGCACTAGTGATTGCTCTGTATCTCTCTTGCCCAGCTGCAAGAAAAATAAAATTTGAAAAAACATTATAAAACAAGATTTGGGCAGTACAAAATATAAAAAGGGCTTTGAAAAAGCAACCATTTCAAAACATAGAATAGATTGTTGACTGCACTCTTGAGAGTACAAAGCTTCAGAATTTTGATCAAAAACTTTTGAAAACATCAGTAGTGGACACATAGGGGAGGCAGTGGCCCCAAATTTTGGAAGACAATGATATTTTGTTCAAAGACAATGGGGGAGTATGACATTATATTGACAAAACAATAGGCTTGCCCCCCCAAATATCTGACCCATTGTATAATAAGTTGTGGATTAAAATCTATAGGCTTGCATTCCTGGTCACATTTCCCATATTAACATCAGGCTCTAGTTAGGTTTCAAATGCTTGTTTTTAAAAAGACAATTACCGACACATTGTGTACCAAACAACCTGTATTGGACAAACAGGAAAGTGAAGGTAACAAGTCATTTTGGTGTTAGATATTCACAGAAGCAGGTTAGATATGACTGTTATAGAGGAAACATCCTCCATCTACCATGAAC
Source organism: Rhopilema esculentum (assembly GCF_013076305.1). The sequence continues at coordinate 3,438,706 of NW_027019653.1, forward strand.
TGTTGCTGGATTGCAACTCCACCTGAGGGATTGCAACAAGCTAAAGACAAAAAAATTCCATCATGGCACCCAAAACTCAGAGATGCTCTATTTAATCATGTAACCATCACTTTACTGCAGCATGATGCTCCAGGCTCCAGTTGGTCACTTTAGAGGCAGCCAGAAATGCCTGACAAAAACAAATGCATGTACCCACCAGTGTCCCAAATCTGTGCTTTGATTGTCTTGCCTCCAATCTGAATGCTTCTTGTTGCAAACTCTACACCAATTGTCGATTTTGATTCAAGATTGAATTCATTCCTTGTAAATCGAGACAACAAGTTTGACTTCCCTACACCAGAGTCTCCAATGAGAACAACTACAAGAAAAGCAAAGTTGAAGGGCTGATAAACATTTTATCTTTTGAGTGCTGGAATCAAATATTAGGCGAATTATAGCTGTATATATACCATATAAATCTACAAAATTAGTTAAATCTGTTTCTGATTTTCATATTGCCTGAAATACGGTCAATGAGCACAGTATACTACAATCCTTACGGAAATTGTTGGAACACTTGCGCAAAGCTGGAGCTTTTTTTGAAAAATCCCCCCCCCCCCTACCCTCAACCAATGTTGTTTGATTGGGCTGTTTTGATCATAAAGGTAAAATTTCTTCACTGAAAGTTCTATAAAGGTATTGAGAAAATAAATCAACATTGTACAGGGGGAGAGGGTGGACATTTTTGAAGCAGCAGTGATATTTTGGTAAGGTAGTTTTAGACTTGCTTTGTTTATTTGCATGCTGCAATGGGAAGGCCTTCCAGTTATTCTTAGGCAAGGATGGTAGCTACTTGAGCACTGTGAAATACAATTTGGTCTCCAGGTCAAAACAGCAATACAAAATCCATTAGCAGTCCAGGTTATATTGGCCCAAGATGACACATGCATGCCTCGACACACGCCTGCAAATGCCCAAACATATCACAAAAATGATACAACACTTCACCTGACTATCCTTTTTCTCTTTTGTTTCTTTAAATTTCTTGTTAGATTCTCTATTGCAGTCAAAAGTTATTATGATAGCATCTTTTAGGAAAAATTACTCAAAGTCCTGCTTCCATTATTCTGTTTTCCTATGTCTACGTTTTCAGATCTTTTCATCTTCATATCTTTTTCAACCGTTACCCATTACTCTTGGCCACTCTGTTTGATCAAAATGAAAAGAAAGCTGTTTCTCATTATTATATATTCATACGTTTTCATATCCAAGCTCTTTTTGAAAACTGAGAATCATGACCTCATTTTCGAATACCTCCAACTTGAACAGATTTTTCGGATGACTCAAAATTGGTATAAAATCATTCCATTTTAAAGCATGTCAATTGGAATGCAAAATTTGTTAAAAAGTCAAGACTGGAATGTCAATAGGAATGGATTCATTCGACTCCATTTTCATCAAAAACAGAGTAATGGCAACAAATAACTTTTGCTTTTTGTTAATTTATATTTCTTACAAGAAACTCGTAATAATTTGTGAAAACTATTTGGTTTATAAAAACATAATATGTTTTTTTCAAAAAGAGTTACACCCCTTCAAACAAACTTTGCATTTCGAAGGCTATGAGGTCTTTATTAAAACAGTAAGGTCTTTGTTCATGGATTGCAAACCATTGCACATCTCAACTTCTAAATATCCTTAGTCAATTTTCAGACAACATCAACACATTAAGGCTTTATAAACATTAAATGATCATAAAAGCATGTCATTTCACAATGCTTTTCTTTTCAAATAAATATGTATGTTGCGTATGGTACTTCATCCAGAATAATGATAATATAGTTAGCAAATAAATTTAGTACCAGAAGGGAAATATAATAGTTTGATTGTTAAGAACATGAGGTTTCGAGCATGTACTTGCTATCAAGTGGCTAGAAAAGAAACCAATTTTCATTCTGGTACTAAATTTATTTGCTAACTATATTATCGCTTTTCTTCTCACACTATGATGTCATACCAGACTGCATTCTTTGTCATGTACGGAGAATAAATTCACCAGAGAATAGATTAACCGCACAATCTAAGGTGGTTTTGAAATGATCTGTGAGATTTACTTTGAAAAATGAAATCTGAAAATATCTCATCTGTGCAATTGTTTTGATAACAGCAAAAAACAATTTGTACGTAGTTTCATGCTTGTTTTCTCTAAATTTGACAATTAATTGCTGTTAATCTTGGTCTTTTAGTACTTATTCTTGTTTATGTTATATATGTTACCTTAATTCAGGATTCTAACCAAATAGTAAATTATTAATCACATCTGTGCAAAAAGTATACCAGAATTTATGTTCTCTACCAAAAACACTGAGAATGCAATCTGGATGTTGTATTTTATGGCAAAGTTAGTCACAAATACAGGCTTTTAGAAAGTTAATGTGTGAGAAGGAAGAACTGCAGGATAGGCTGTCTGCCGGATTCTGTGAAACTTGCAATGAGTGTTGTTATGAAAGATATACAGGAACAAAGCAATATGTCGACGAGAATCCAATGTCACAAAATAAAATTTTCAAAATAAATTAAATTTAAAGGATATATATACTAATGTTTTGCCCCGGCATACAGGGCTTCATCTGCATTATAGAAGTTGAAATTTGTCCTTAGTCAATTTTCAGACAACATCAACTAATTAAGGCTCCAGAAACATTGAATTATCATAAAAGCATGTCATTTCACAATGCTTTTCTTTCTTAGAAAGTTGTTGTAAATATGAACAACAACAAACAAACATAAATCAGTTATGGCTAATATCTCGCCCCGGCATACAGGGCTTCATCAAAGCAAAGTCAAGAAGTTGTTGTAAATGAGCAACACTGCAACATGTTGCAAACAAAGTCCTGACAAAACAAATGAATTTTGCATATCTAATAAACTTTGCCCTGACATAAGGGGGTTCAAAACAACAAAGTCACTTCAAAATTTTACCAACTTTTTGCCAAAAGTATTCCATTGGCATCCCTCAAACAGGCTAATTCTATTTACTATGTTAGGCCTGGCCACAAGACCTTGAGCAGGGGAACAGTAAACAGCTCTCCTAGCAATTTTCCAGTGGTCTATTTGTTGATAAATAAAAATGGAAACAAAGGGAAAATGGATTCCAAGGAGAACAATTTGCTTTGTTTGCAATTTAGGAGAGCAATCTATAGCTCCCATCGAGCATTTGAGGAGAGCCTGGAGAGGTGCAAAAGCTACTGCTCTCCTCAAGTGGCCAGGCCTGCTAAGTCTTTTCATTATTAACATGTGTATATATGTAGAGAGTTCAAACAAGATCTGTTTTCACAGATTTTTTGTAGACTGTTGCAAGATTTAAAATATTGATTAACAAAACAATTAATTTCTTAACTTGAAACAGGTTGAACTTGAAGGAAGCTCGCACCAGTCTGGCAGAAAGTTTGTTTAACCGGATTTTACCTGAAGAGTGGGGACTTTCAACAATGAAAAATAAACATTTTCAGACAGTTGTAGAAAACAAATCACTGGGTTGTGCCTCTGGGATGCAATTTGGTTGTCAAAATTTAGGCCTTTCAACTTCAAATATTCTGTATTATGATAGGTGTGTTAAACATGTAAATGATATTCAAAATCATACATGAAAATCGTAATTTACTGTAAGACATGTAATGCATGGAAATAGAGTATCTCCAGCTTTTATCGTTGCTGCACAACATTTCAAATTAAGTGGAGATCATGGCCTAAATCAGGTTGCACATTGTAACTATCCCGAAAATGCTATCAAAAACCCAAAAGAAAAGCAGTTGCTTCGAACTCAACAAGTTTTTTCGTAGCTGACTGTTATATCCATAGATTTCAGTTCATTTATAAAGAATTAAACCCGTGGGGCTATTGAAACGCAATTTTATTACAACATTTATCGCTGATCTTTGTTGCCTGGAATTCTTAGGATAACAAAGGTTTGTCGAATATAAATGCAATGAGCACTAATTTATTACCCAAATTTGTCATTTATTGCAGTTTATATCACTTCCTCGGGGGAAGGGGCCTCGAAAAAATCAAGTGCTTTCTATGTCGACAGATTGGATTAAGTCTTCAACACTGTTTCCGCCTCATCACAAAATGGAATTTCTGCCGTGTACACATTTTGCAACAGCGTTTAGTCTAGGCTTATGGCGGAAGACTGCATTCATTTTTGCCTACATAAGCCATATTTTGATATTAATTATACGCGTAGCATTAACAGAATGCAAACAACAGAGTTCACAAAGAAGGAACACTGCGCCATTTCAAGTATAAATGTTTATGCAAGCAAAATAAAGTAGAAAGAAAAACCTAATAGGAGATTGGTGTCTTGAGAACTAGCAGACAACTAGCTAGAGAATCTTATTACTTGAATATAAAGACTTTAATCAGGTTTGTTGGATAATGTTGGAAGAAGTTCATTTTCAAACGAGAATGCGAAATGGAAAACTTACTCTTGAATAGATAGTCGTATTCGTCGTCTTTACTAGCCATCTTTCAGCGTCCTCGAATTCCAACAACAAACGAACAAAATTAAAAATCTGGCAATGATACACCAGTCAAAAGCCTCTTGAGCTTTTAAAAGGTGCTCGCAACGCTTGGTTCTCTTGTCGCTCTGTAGATGATACGGATTTAATTTAGGCCAATGAAGCGGAGAGTTACGCTGTAGCCATTTTCACTTCCAGCCAGTTGAATAACGCCCAATGACAATCACGTGATACATTCAGTTTGATTATAATTCAATTCAATGAGATATCGTAAACAATTCTATTCATCTTCGAGATAAAAATTTTCGGACGGTCTGTGGTCAAAAGTTGCTCTTCCAAAAACCTTTTATTCTAAGAAAAAAACGAATTGATAAAAAATGGCTTTGAAAAAAGCAAACGCTCTGAAATACAATTGAGCTTATCGTCTGACACTCTTCATGATAAAATACGTCAAAACATTTACCGGTAGAGTCATAACCAGCCTTTCCACTTACATAGGGTAAAACAAAAACGGGTTAAAATGTATCCGTTTTTGAAATGAGTCAATGGAAATGCCAGTTTGCTTTGATCTCGTTCTAATCCATTTTTGATCGTTTCTTTAAGCTAGGTTAAAATGTCCACAGACTTAAAATATGTCCTTAGCCCTCTACACTTCAGGTAAATTAGATCGAATTAGATTTAGATATTATAAACAGAAACCAAAGCACGCAGAGCTGTGAGGGAAATCGGAATTTACAGCACTAGTCCTTGTTTAATTTCGTATAACGCTGTTGTGGTTGTAAGTGGATCTAAAGTTAGCGGGTTTGGCGTTCCCACTAGCCCACAGGTGGGTTAAAACAGGGGCGTTGTGGCCAGGCGGGACACCGGGAAAAACCCTGAAAAATATTTAATATGAACAAAATCCTTGGTGAGAAAACGCCGCACTTTCATGTAGACTCAAGTTCACAGTTCAGAATCAGTGGAGGTCAATATTTACAAACAGGCCCCTGTGAAAGAGATACGTTGAATATGAAAAGGGACACCGAGAGGGGGACAAGCAGGGACAAACTGCCTCAGGGCCTCGAGGTCTAGGGGTCCGTTTGAAGCAAGGAATTCCAATTTATGAACTGAATATTAACGAAACGCAACAAAATATGCCTAAAAATCGTAAAACGTGGTAAGCGTCTGCAAAAAAATCTGAACCTTGTTTCAAGCCAATTTAGAGGGCGTGACCGTAAAAAATTTCCTGTTCGCTTCGCTCGCAGTGCATGTAGGTGCTCCCTTGCGTGTGTGTTTTTATTAACTGTGCACTACAGCATTGGATTTTTTCCAGATTTTTTGCAATCTTAAAGAAACTATGGTTAGAGAAAAGTGGAAGCACCCTAACAAATATAGCAGATGTTCATTCAAAAATGATAAAAACTGGCATCTTTGTAATTTTGGTGCAATGTTTCCAGGTATGTACCATTTTTGGCAACGTGTAGTTTGTTATTGGAAATGTCAAACAAAGGAGCGGGCCCCCTAATGATAATTTTATCCCGGCTGTATTCTAGGAGCCACAACGCCCCTAGGTAAAAAGATACCCGGGTTAAAAATGATCCACTCGTAGACCCGTTTTTAAACTCATCTGTCTTTCAAGTGGGTTAGTGGGAACGCAACGCAAAAACTGATAAATTTTAACCCGTTTTTGTTTTAAGCCGAATTAGTGGAAAGGATGCTATTGTTGGCAAACGAACTCCTTCTGTCTAGAAATAATGACTTTGACTATGAGCAGGCACCGCGGAGAAGGGGGGCTAGGGGGCTTTAGCCCCCAAACTTTTTGCCAAAAATGCAAAATCAGACTTCATTTTGCTGAGGTGCTGCACCCTTGTTGCTAAGAAAAAGCTGATTTCACTTCGTTATCTCGAAGTCCCAATGGCTTTTTGCCTGCTTTGGAAACAGGGCGTGGGAGCCTGACCCTAAAAACATTACCAAGTATGCTAGAAAAAGCATCTTTTGAAAAACCAACTATGCAGCGTTGATACCAAACACTTAGAGGAATAACATGCATCCCTTTTGATATACCTGGTCGTTTCAGTAAATGGGTAAAATCGTCAGCTTTTACAGCAGATGAACTAAAACAACTATAGAAAGAAGGTAATCTAAAGAAGACGTTCTTTTCAATTCCGAAATGCTATGTATATTGGTACAGGAATGGATGTGCTGATCTTAACTTCATTTCAGTATTCTTCAACAGTTATTTCAACAGTTCGCAGGAGCCTCATTCTCATGTATTTACTTCTCTAGCAGCGACTATGACGGCTTGAATCAATTTGCAGGGCTGGGAGGGCTTGAGCTTCCCAATAATTTGCTTCCCAATGAGCTTCCGAACCAAGGAATGTTTCATTTTTCAAGCTTAAAGTAAGAATTGTGTCTTTAGACACTTGGATCATTTTTCAGAAACATCAAATTGCTGGTGAAATCTGCTCTATTCTTTTCACATGAATGAAACTCAAAGAAAACCTTTTTTCTTCTAATTTTATCTCTAAAGTTTCGTATGTTTTTACGTTCTTATAAAAAATGTGTATTTATGAATAATGTATTGTCGCGGTTTTGAACTGGCAATTGGAGGGGGGGTTGGGGCTGCTGGCATGGCCACCCTACGTCTATCCTCTGACAATCTGTGTTCGCTTATTTTTCTGAGGGTTATGTTGGAATCCGCGTGCAAGTATGTCATTCCGTATTTTACTGGACTCAGCCCATTCTCTTGTAAACCTTGTTACAAAGTTAAACAAGAGACGTATTCTGAGAGACAAATTCATGAGCCGACCTCCGTCCCTGCAATAACAGTTTCACAACGAGGTTGTAAGTTTAAGTGCTGCAGAGAATCGAGGCAATGATTCATGGTAACCGGCCTTTAGTCCCGGAAGCATTTCGCCAACAGTAGGGTATTAATAAAAATCAACATTTCACTAAAGGAGAATTTATAAAACAAACAGAGCATGAAATGGTCTTTGACAATTTATTCGTCTCAAACCTTTATCTTGTTGCTTTAGCCATTGGCTTGCAAAAATTAGACCGACAGAATTTTTGTATGATTTTACTGGCAGACATTTCAAGTCCTGTGCATTTGCGCGAGACACACACATTTCGGTGATTTCTCGGGCTTACGCGCAGCTAAGTAGAATGCAAGCGAATTCACACATAAAAATACTTCGTCCTAAATCCAAAACCTAGGAAAAATTTCCTTTCCCAACATGGCCTAGCTACACACTAGAAAATTACAAGATGAATCCGCACAAGTTTAGTGATGTCAAATAAATCGAAGAGCTATTTCAGCATAATCGTCTAGATGAAACGATCTATTGCGGCAAATGGTATCGCCCCGTGCCATTTTATGATGGACAAGTTTAGGAGAAGACTTTACAAATTTAAGTTACTGGGACCTTAGGTTGCAATCTATACTTTAGTAAAGCATGCAAGTTGTTTGCTTGCTATACTAAAGCATAAGTTTAAGACGTTGGATTGTCAAACTGTAGTTGATAAATAAGTTTTTTTGATAAACTAACAAATTCGCAGCGCCGGCCTATCTTGACGTAAACGGAGATTTAAAAAGGTCATTTAATTATGTTGCCCTAATGCATTAGTATTTTTGACAATTAAACAAGATCAAACGGAGGTTAATCCAGCCAAATCTACAGAAAGAAGAAACCGATGACTAAAGAATAATTCGTTTAACTTCGTTTTCAAAGTTAAAGATGGTATTATTGCCAAGTGCAAACGCAAAGGCCCAGTCAGTATGGTCGCAGCTAGGCCCACCTTGTCCGCCATTGCACTGAAAATGTTTAATCTGAAAACTGTCCCAAAGGGGGGAAACTAACCAATCAAATAACCATATGGAATAAGTAAAAACGAATTAAACTTGCTTATAGTCAACCAGAATTAATCTATCATGCTGCAAATTGCATGAAAAAGTGTAAGAGAATTAATCAGTGTGAGATTTTGTTGGAAATTTATTACTGTTGAACAAAAAGATTATGGATCAAATCATGAGCGTTTATACATACTATTTATAATTACACAAAGTTATTCAAGATTAGTGTATTTAATGTCAATTATTATTTTTCTGGTGCAGCTCAAATCAAAATCTGATACAAAGTTTTAGTGCCAAATGCAGGCTACTTTTTCCTTTCTCAAAACAGCAGGGAAGCTACCAGTGGCCTTCATTTAACTGGCATGGGCTTCTAACCAATCAGCGATTGTCTTCTCGTTTCTTTTCAACCAGGCGATGTTAGCTTTTATTTGTTCACGTGATTGTGTGATTGTCCGCGCGGCAGTTCCCGCGTCTTTGATCGTCGCAACAAAGTCATCGAACTACAACAAACAGAATTCAAGAGCTGAATCTTCTATTGCTATCATATATGCACGTGACGCGAAAAGTATGACATAAACATGCAGACAACTCTGTCTAATTCGAACTCGTGTAAATCAAACATTTGCTAACTCGAATTAAATTCTCAGGTCCCTTTGAAATATCCCAACCAACTCTTCAAAAAACCTCCAAAATTCTAATCTCTATGATTTGAACGTTTAGCAATTCAACCAATTTTATTGCTCTCCTGAGGAAAGCAACCATTTTAGTCCGAACTTTCTGCGAATTGAAAATCGCTTGTGACATAAGTACCTAATTTTGTTGAATACTCTTTATACAATAATTGATATTATTGTAATTTTTGGCTATTGTTCAAGTCATTTCCGTCAATACTTGTTGATGAGAGGACTAATTTCGAGGTGAGATGAAAGGACTAAGTTCGAGGTTAGGTGAGAGTACTAAGTTGAGGTGAGGTGAGGGGACTAAGTTCGAGGTGAGGTGAGAGGACTAAGTTCGAGGTGAGGTGAGAGGACTAAGTTCGAGGTGAGGTGAGAGGACTAAGCTCGAGGTGAGGTGAGAGGACTAAGTTCGAGGTTAGGTGAGAGTACTAGGTTCGAGATGAGGTGAGAGGACTAAGTTCGAGGTTAGGTGAGAGTACTAAGTTCGTGGTGAGGTGAGAGGACTAAGTTCGAGGTTAAGTGAGAGTACTAAGTTTGAGATGAGGTGAGAGGACTAAGTTCGAGGTGAGGTGAGAGGACTAAGTTCGAGGTGAGGTGAGAGAACTAAGTTCGAGGTGAGGTGAGAGGGCTAAGTTCGAAGTTAGGTGAGAGGACTAAGTTCGAGGTGAGGTGAGAGTACTAAGTTCGAGGTGAGGTGAGAGGACTAAGTTCGAGGTTAGGTGAGAGTACTAAGTTCGCGGTTAGGTGTGAGTACTAAGTTCGAGGTGAGGTGAGAGGACTAAGTTCGAGGTGAGGTGAGAGGACTAAGTTCGAGGTGAGGTGAGAGTACTAAGTTCGAGGTGAGGTGAGAGGACTAAGTTCGAAGTTAGGTGAGAGGACTAAGTTCGAGATGAGGTGAGAGGACTAAGTTCGAGTGAGGTGAGAGGACTAAGTTCGAGGTTAGGTGAGAGTACTAAGTTCGCGGTTAGGTGTGAGTACTAAGTTCGAGGTGAGGTGAGAGGACTAAGTTCGAGGTGAGGTGAGAGGACTAAGTTCGAGCACTAAGGTTCGAGGAAACATTCTGTTACATCCTTTAGCAACTTGCAACATATGATAGTATCTTGCAGAGCAGATGTAAGTAGGGCAAAAAAGGATTTATCAAAAACACGCGTAAGTGGAAAATTTTGTAGTTGAACATTCCTTCGATCCCCCAGAGAGCCAAATGAAAGGAGCTGCCCGACACATCTCAGAGTATAAACGTTGGGGAGTGACATAAAGTAAGCTGAAACTATATCAAGGTGTAAAGTGAAATAGTCGGACATGTGCTCTGAAGAGTGTCGGACGAAAAGTGTTTTAGTAAGCAAAGTTTCCGGTATTTCCTGCAATCTTCAAGTTAATTTCTATTTACGAAATTTAGCGAAATATATTTGCTCAAGGAGCTAGCTACTTCAATACATATTAGAAAAATTAAATCTTTCCAGAATATAAAACAAGGGAAGTATCCTTAAATAATCCCTAGGGTACAGTGTGTATTTTCAAATGTCGTGTATTTCTTGAGAGATGGTATTGGATAAAAATAAGATGACATTGGGTATCAATGTAAAAAAGCCGTCTTTTAGCGTCAAGAGAATAGTGCGGACAAATATTCCCTTGATAATTCACCCGAACCTTGTTTTCAAAAACAGCGAAAAAAATATTGCCATTGAAGAATACAGCATGCAGAGGTGAATATATAGTTTAATAATTGGATAAATATTAAAAAACCGGACAGCAAATGATGAATGAATTTATTCTAACCTGTTTCAGTTCGTAGTCGGTTTTGAACCCTGATGTCACACTCGAGAAAATTCTCCGCATAGCGAAGAACCCACCACCGAATCTGTTGGAAAATCCACAAAGAATGATTGATTATTGATATCAAGAAAAGTGTACATTACAGAAAACTGAATTTTTATCATCTGTTGAAAAGCTTTCGTACCCTCAAGGGGGGGCAAATAAAACCCTCAAGGGGCAAAGAAAACCCCCAAGAGGCAAATAAAACCCTCAAGGGGCGAATAAAACCTTCAAGGGGCAAATAAAACCCTCAAGGGGCGAAGAAAACCCGCAAGGGGGAAAGAAAATCCTCAAAGGAGGGCAAAGAAAACCCTCAAAGGGGCAAAGAAAATCCTCAAGGGGCAAAGAAAACCCTCAAGGGGCACAGAAAACCCTCAAGGGGAAAAGCTTGTGCAAAATGCTAAAATAATGGGTCTAAATTTCTTGCAAAGGACAGATCTTAATCGTTAAATTTTCAAACTATTGCAATGGCATCATTTAAGCTTTGTTAACACAGCTAGCTCGAAAGAAAATGACCTAAAAAATTTAGATTAAAACAAAATATTCGTTACAATATGCCTCGCGACTAAGGGAGACAGCAGCCCATCATAGCACAGATTTTCAACTAGCAATTTAATGTAAAACAGAAAATCTTCAAATCTACTCTAGGTATCTCTGATGCTCTGTCTGCTTTGAAGCTCTGATTTAAACATTTCTCATTAGCTCGCTCATTACTACTCATTTAAGCAATGCAATTATCTAGGAATTGTAACAAAAATCTGAGTACTCTATTAAACATGCCTTTTGACGATATAGTTGAAGGGATTGGAAAGGGGAAAGGGGGGTACGTGGAGAAGTGGGGGAGGGGGAAAGTGAGGAAGGGGCGAAGTGG
>NW_027019653.1:3450602-3467027 GCF_013076305.1 Rhopilema esculentum
GGGAAGGGGCGAAGTGGGAAAGTGGGAAAGGGGGGAAGGGGGGGAAGTGGGGAAGTGGGGAAGGGGTAAAAGGGGGTGTTAGTTTCATCTTGGAACATCAAAGCGACTGTACAAAAGCTGTTGTATGTCAAACGAGGGGCAATTCAATCCTTGAGAATTTTGCACACCTTTAGTGGAAATCCTATTGTGTTATCTAAAATATCTGAAAATTTTTTTGTTTTCGTGGCAATCTCGTACGCTTTATACAAAGGTGAATTGTCCCTCGATTTCAGCATAAAGTAAACGATTCTTACTTTTTCCTGATTCGGTCCCAGTTGCTTTTTAAGAAATACCAAGCATAGTATCTACCAATCGGATTGTTGTTTGAGACGTAGGAGAATATGTATGACGTGTCTTGGGACTTCACTTTTGTATCATCAAGGGAGTAATTGAGATATCTGAGAAAAAGGAAAACAATTAGTGGAAAAAACGCAGTACATGAGTACAACATTTAGTATATAATGGCCTAAATATTGAATACCTGAGTTTGGTGTAGCGAAACATTGATAATAACTAAGTAACGATAAAATCAAGTCTACCTTTAAAAATTGGTTTTTGGACTGTAAATATTGAATAAAACCAGTCTTTATGCAAAGTATTAGTAATTAGTTAGACCTGTTACCGCCTGGCTGATAAATTGATAGTAAAAAGTTTCGAGTTTCCTGAAAGATATCTGTGGTTTTGGCTTGCCTGAAAATTTTCAAGACCAGAGACCAAATAAAAGTGACTTTACCGAGGAAGAACTTTCGCAACAATCAAATAGGGTAATTTTCGGCTTTCTGTTGCGTATAATGTCTTAAAAAGGTATCGATTGCTTGACGAAAGTTCGATATATACCTTTCAATCATCCATGGTTCTTGGATAGCAGACATTCCGTAGAGCAGTTTGATTCGCTCGGTTCCTAGTGTTGTGGTTTGGTATTGTTTGAAAGCGAAATCCCACTCAGCCTCTCCTCCGTTCATGATCCCGTAGAAATATGACAAAGAACGAAGATCTGCTGGAACGCTGTGTAATGAAGAGATGGTTGTTTAAAGTTGCATGTCATCGCTGATAAGTAGATATGCCTTGGTGGGAAGGTAGCTGTCAATAGAGTACCGAAGTGATGACGTCAAAAAAATCTATTTTTAGAATTTCTGAATTTTGATCCCAGAACCTGAAAGAGCATCATGAAATACCTCTAAATCTACAAAATCGAGTAAAGGTATTACGAATTGGTTGAGATATGACCAGATGAGCACAGGCTCTTGCCACGTCAAACCTCTGTAAATTGATCTTGGTTCACAACTTTATGAACTGAGCCAAAATAACAGTAATCCGTTAGCAAACTCGAAGTCTTTTCTTGGCCATATCTCGTCCAATTTTGAAAATATCGAACCGATTTTGCACATTGAGAGGTATTTTATGCCGTTCTTTCAGATAATGTGGCCAAATTCAAGAAATTCTAAAACTATATTTTTGATGACGTCACACTTTGGTACTCTATGCCTGCCAAAAGTCTTGACACATCAATAGCGTTTGGTCATTCAGCAATGCGGATCATCCTCCATTGAAATACGGCTATCGAACGTAACTATGATGGCTTTGGTGCAATTCAAACATCATTCTGGGGTAAAGGGGGCAAATTATCTTCTTCTAAAGGCGTGAATTGAAAGAAGACAGGGAAATGACTGAAACGAACTTTGGCTGAAAGCTCAACTTGGGAGCAAAATTCAACTCGTAGGTGTGAATGGTAGGAAATTAAAATGATTCTTGGAAGTCGAAACCTCCATAATTCAAACATATTCGTGTTTTTATTGTGTGTTGGACGTATAGGCAATCGAAAAATACGAGGCCATCTTTCAATCAAAAATTGACCAATCATTGAGTGTGATTCTATTTGCACGCTCATCGATTGGCTAATATTGATTGACATATGCTTGAGCAACTTCTATATCTATTGACTGCCTTCAACAAGGTAACTAGATCGAGATATCTAGAATAATTACTTACGTTTTGTTTACTGGATCCTGCATCCAGTCCTTGAAGTATTGACTGGCCCTGTTTAAGCACGCAGTCATGCCACTTCCACAAGCCTTACCCAGTATGATGAGCCTTAAGTAACTACAATCAAAAAAGTATGCTGAAGTTAGACTCTTAAAAATCAGAATCCGATAAGACAAACTTGCAATTCGGACTAACATTAGCCATACTTTATGTACTTAGATTCGCATACGGTGCACTAGGATAAGTGGACTGGCTTAAGAAGGACTTGCATAATCCACACTCAAATAAGCAGGACTATATATGAAATAAAATGAAACGGTGCGCAAGTATGGGCCTATCTGAAAAATGTGTTGATGTATTAGCATAGGACCATCTAAAACCCTTCCCTGACTCCCCAACGTTTGGGCTTCTGTGCTGAAATTTCTTGAACTGTTTTCATTTATTATCATGGGACCATCGAGAACCTTTCTTCGACTCTCAAATGATTGAGCCTATCTGATAAAATCTCTTCTTGGCACCCGAGCCAATCTGCTGAAATTTGAAAATTGTGTTGATACATTAGCATGGGACCATCAAAAACCCTCCCTTGACACCCAAAGATTCGAGCGCATCTGCTGAAACGTCAAAACTTTGTTCATAGTTTGTCATGGGACCATCAAAAATCTTCCCTCGACTCCCTCAAGACCCATGTTTCCAAACTGACTGCAAATACTCACGTTTCTAAATGCCTTGTATTTGGGTCAGTGCTCTCTTTGAATCCCAGCTCATTGTACAATGGGGTTATCTTCTTTTGGATATATTTCTACAAATAAAAGAAACACGGCCTAATACAAATGCGACATTAATACATATGTTAAAGGCAATCTGTCACGACGTTGATTAGTTATAAGAACAAAGGGATTTTTATTATTTCCAGTCCCCCTTTAATTTATCGCATTGTAAAAGATATGGCGGAGCGCTGGAATCGTGTTTAGGCTATTGTCCCGGCAATTGTTCTTGTTAACCAATCCACAACGAGACAGATTGCCTTTAAATCCCATAATGTTATAAGAGAGAATAATCTAGTCCGAATATCAGCAGATAGTATATAAGCACATAATGTGATTTGATCGAATAAAGCATGAAGCTCCCATTCGCAGCTTGGAACTGTCTTTTGCTATAATAAAAGTGTATGCAGCTCTGCCTATATAGTATCCCGCAACATAAGACAAAACAACTTAAACCAGTTCTGTTCTGCACACCGAGCAACGTTATTGTAGCATATAGCATTTAGTGTAATATCTGTAGGTATCGTGGTAATTGTATTATCCATAAATCTCGTATTTATTGTAGCATATGTTGATATTATTTTTAGTGTATTATCTGTAGGTATCGTGGTAATTGTATTATCCAAAGATGTCTTAGTATTTGTAGCATGTGTGGATAATATTTTAGTGTATTATCTGTAGGTATCATGGAAATTGTATTTTCCATAAATCTCGTACTTATTGTAGCATATGTTGATATTATTTTTAGTGTATTATCTGTAGGTATCGTGGTAATTGTATTATCCAAAGATGTCGTAGTAATTGTAGCATATGTGGATATTATTTTTAGTGTATTATCTGTAGGTATCGTGGTAATTGTATTATCCAAAGATGTCTTAGTATTTGTAGCATGTGTGGATAATATCTTAGTGTATTATCTGTAGGTATCATGGAAATTGTATTTTCCATAAATCTCGTACTTATTGTAGCATATGTTGATATTATTTTTAGTGTATTATCTGTAGGTATCGTGGTAATTGTATTATCCAAAGATGTCTTAGTATTTGTAGCATGTGTGGATAATATTTTAGTGTATTATCTGTAGGTATCGTGGTAATTGTATTATCCAAAGATGTCGTAGTAATTGTAGCATATGTGGATATCATTTTTAGTGTATTATCTGTAGGTATCGTGGTAATTGTATTATCCAAAGATGTCGTAGTAATTGTAGCATATGTGGATATTATTTTAGTGTATTATCTGTAGGTATCGTGGTAATTGTATTTTCCATAAATCTTGTAGTAGTTGTATTAAGCATAAATATTGCAGTTATTGTAGCTATTATGTTATTCATATTGATAGTTGTCATATGACATCAAAACACCGTGACCAATTCTATGATCGTGACGCATGTAATGTAATGGAGGATCCCCCTGTATGGCATCCCAGCAGATATGCCTCTCGTGCTATACAGGGGAATCCTCCATCAATAACATGCGTCACGATCATAGAAGTGGTCACGATGTTTTGATGTCTTTTACAGGTTTTATTGACGTCAAATGAATTTCTGAAGAGAGTCCAACTCAAGATGGTTGTAAACAGGCTAGAAATAACGAGTTTCACCAAGGTTTGAATCGAAAAGCGGAAGTTTTTGTACGAGAGGTCAAAGGGGACTGATTTCAGCCTGGTCAAAGTCAGCAGTGAAATCACAAGGAACGCTGTTTGTGAGTTGCTTATTGTAAAAAAGGAACATTTAAATTCTAATTTAGCTGATTACTGCCTAATTTTATCAGCAATTCTAGCTACAAAATTGACTGGAAATTCTGCGGTAATTTGCTCGTTTGCTGCGTGTCCGCCATTTTTGCCAATTCATAATGGCGGCAAAAACTGTGAAATCGCTTATTGACTTTAAAATCGGAGACTAGAACATTGCGTAGCTTTTTGACCAAATACAGTCCTATTTGAATAAAATTTGCAATGATGCATGGTATAAGAGCATGTCTTGCTATCGAATCTAATTGTTTATAAGAGACACGAGTCACAAAGAGCACACAAACAGGCTAGAAAACAGGTTATACAGGTTCATAACAAGGAATAAACAGGTTATAAAGTTGATTTATGCAGGCTATATTACAGGAAGCAGATACTTCGGAATGTCGATATTGCGAGAAATTCAGAAATGGCATCAGGGAGAAACATCACAGAAACTGAATGGCTGTTGGTGTACAGACACTGGAATATTCATGAACTCAAATGGGCATTCTTGGTTGCCCTAGATTTATCACATCTATGAAGCAATAATGATATACGTTTAAAGTGGTTGAATATCATTGTGAAACTTTCGGTCGCCATGGTAACTGACGCCATCTTTAGTTAAGGTGGGAAAACGGTTAGATCATGCTATCACCATTCTATTGGTAACGTAAAAGCTTTGAGAGTTCAAATTTAATGATTTGCAATTTATGGTAACTTACAGGGTAATTTCTTCCAGCTTTGCTTGTCTTTGAGAATAGTGAGCCAACATATGATATCCCAGCATTTGCAGCCGCCCATGGAATATAGTCCTTTTCCTTGTCGATGTAGTCAAACAGGTTCAAAGTCGTTTGGTAGCTGAGGAGCCCAGCTCTGGAAAAAAATCCATTTCCATTAGGTAATGGCAAACTTCATCGTTTTGGCAAACAATTCAATTCATTGAATTCAATTCAATTTTATTCGTATACTACAAAAGAAGTAAACTACATTAAAACTGCAATATTAATTATTCAATTAACTCAAGGGTTGGTGTTAAGACGATGGGAACACGAAGATGAAGACGACGGAAAATTTTTTAAATTAGATTGTGATAAAAAGGAATTCATGAATGAGGTAGTAATATATTTTGATGCCTCTATACATTTGTGACAACAGAGCTTAAGTTGCGAAACATGAGTGCAGTGACAGGGGAAAAACGAAACAGCCCTCTTTCTTAAGCACCAAGATTGTCGAAAAATCATGGAAGTTCAAATATTGCTTCTCCAGTCCTTATTGAAAAAGAGTTGAGGTTTTTTAAAGCCATTTTCAAACTTTGTACTAGCAGCAACCTGCAATTGATTTGTTTAGTTAATGCTAGTACAAGTTAAAGGCAATCTGTCACGACATCGATTGACTATAAGAACAAAGGAATTTTTATTTTTTCTATTCCCCCTTTAATTTATCGCATTGTGAAAAATATGGCGGAGCGCTGGATCGTGTTTAGGCTATTGTTCCAGCTATTGTTCTCGTTAACCAATCCACAACGAGACAGTTATTTAATATTATCAGCCAGCGTCTCAAAACAACATCAAACGCAATTTTTTTTAAATCAAGTAAATTTTTGGCTGTAAGAATTCACGATGGAAATTTGGAAAGAGTGTCAAAGATATGACTTTTTTCCTTGATGCAGAAACCAGTTACCTTGACAACGCAAATGCATCACCTAGCAACCCTGCTCTGTCTTTTGGCTCCAAATCCTAAAAGAAAAGAAAGATTAATCAATAGGAGTACAATACAGCAAAATACAATATAATAAAATACAAATAGATATAATACAAGGCAATACAAAACAAAACAGTACAATACAATATTATACAATGAAAAACAAAACAATACAATTGGATAAAATTTAAAACAATACAAAAACAATATTATACAATAAAATACAAAACCATACAATTTGATACAACTTGTTACAATTTGATACAATTTGATACAATTTGATACAGTACAATACAACACAATACAATTCAATAGAATCCAATACAATACAATACAATATAACGAAATACTATACAATACGATACAATACAACACAATACAATGAAATACTATACAATACAAAACAATACAATACAATACAATACAATGCAATGCAATGCAATGCAATGCAATACAATACAATACAATGCAATGCAATACAATACAATACAATACAACATAATACTATACAATACGATACAATACAACACAATACTATACTATACTATACTATACTATACAATACAAAATTAATGGTGACATAATTGATCAATGGGATACCTCTTGTGCAAAATATTTTTGTCTATCTGCTTTTCCCCAACCATGACCTTTTTTTTAAACTTGAACTTGGAATGGAGTATTGTAATAATAATGTAATAATGCATAAATAAAAAAATATTGTACATGATAAAAATTTGATAATTGACAACTCACATTCCGGCTTCTGTTCATCTTGTTTATGATATCGGCCCATCCAGCAGAGTCGTAGTTGACTCGATAAAATCCAAACTGTCCAGCGTTTCCTTTGATGAAATTCGTTCCAGCTGCTTGGATCGTGTCTATTATGATTGATTGATAATGATTGATAAAACAATTAAACTAGCAATAAAAATAATCAAATTGATTATCGAATGATTGAAAAACGTACCTTTGAATGGGTCAGTGAGTGAGTGATTGAGTGAGTGAGTGAGTAAGTGAGTGAGTGAGTGAGTGGGTAAGTGAGTGAATGAGTGAGTCAGTGAGTGACTGAGTGAATGAGTGAGTGAATGATTAAGTAAATGCATAAGTGATCGAGTGATTGGGTGTCTGATTGATTGATTGGGCGAGGAAATTAATGAGTGATTAAGCGAGTGTACAAGTGCGATTGGGCAAATAAGGCGATTGCGTAAGTGAGTGAGTGAGTGAGCGAGTGAGTGATTGAGTGAGTGAGTGAATGAGTGAGTGCGTGAATGAGTGAGTGAATGAGTGAGTGAGTGAATGAGTGAGAGCACGAGGGATCAATTGGTTGAGTGATTGAATGAGTGAGCGAGGAAATTAATGAGTGAATGAGCGAGTGATGAAATGAGTGTATGAGCGATTTGGCCATTGGGCGATAGGTTGATTGAGTGAGTAAGTGAGTGAGTGACTGAGCGAGTAAGTGAGTGAGTGAGTGATCGAATGTCTGACTGAATAAGTGATTGATTTGGTGAATGGATGAAAACCCACCCAGCTGCTGAAGTTTAGGCAAGACAATGGATTTCTCTAGAGAATGTTTCCCGGGCAATAAGAGACAAACAAATACTTGCATTATGAAATGCTTCTTGCAGTTAACAGAAAGTCACAGAGAGGTAAAGAGAAGCTGGAGATGTGGACCTGTAGCATTGAATTCTCCTTGAGACTTCACTTCAACCCCACAAATCATAGTTTTAACTCTGGCATTTTATGATAGGTCAATAAATATTTTTGTACCAGTGGTAGTGTTCATCCATTTAATAGGCTTCAAAGTGCAATTTGAACCATCGGTCTTGGGACAAGTCTGGTATTGGAACGGTATCTGCCAGATGTAGCTAAAATGATAAATATCAAATTGCTATACAGAACAAGGCAGTATATTTCAATATGATACTGTAGATTTCAATGGAATATTGTTTATTACAGTACAAAGTAATTGTATTCCATACATCTAATACAACACAATACAAAAAACACAATACAACACAATACAATACAATACAATACAATACAATACAATACAATACAATACAATACAATACACTACAATACAAAGCAATGTAATGCAATACAAATAAATTCACTACAATGCACTGCAATGCAATACAACACAATACACTACCATGCAATAAGACACAATACAATACAATACTATAAAGTACTTAACAAAACAATAGAAAAAGAAAAGTACAATATAACAAAACAATACAATAAAATACAAAAGTGAAGAAAGGTTTTGAAATGTTTCTTTGGTATGATGGGACAAATATGAGCAACAGCTTAGAGAATGGACCATTAATCTGGCACTATTTGTGTGCAATTACCAGATGCGATCTTTGAGTTACAAAGCGATTAACTTGATTGATTCAAGTCTGAATAAATCAATAAATACAAAAAGTGTTACTAGTATAATTTATTTTATTTCTCCTTGGAATAATCCGCATTATTATATATCAATAGAAAGGTTAAATTTCTCCTTTCCATAATCGTATCTAGTTTAAATTGTGTCTCTCTTTTGGATAATCGTGAGATAAATTGCATTTTTCCTCGAAAAAATTCGGATTATAGAACTCCAGAAAGGTTTACTTTGAAGATTAGAATTCCATCTCTCTTTGTCGTAGTTGCAAGATTAATTGTAAATCTGGAACAATGAGGCAACTTACTTGTACGATGAATTGTACTTTTCTTTGGAATAATCCGGATTCGGATCCAGTAAGAATCGTTTCTGCGTGACTGTCCCGTTTTTGTAAACGGTTACAACGGGAAAGCCCATTTGAAGTGTCCACGTGTTCATGATTCCTTTCACGTCCATTTTGTTGCCGGTTGCCTATCGTGGGATTGAAACCGCCTTTAGTTGAACCGGACACAAAATGACTCGAACGTGGGTTTAAACTGATATTTTTGATGGGAGGAAATTGGCAGATGCAGGAGGACTTTAAACTATTTAAACAGGGGAATCAAAGCTTATTCTCGATGAATTTTTGGAAATGAAAAGGTGATCATACAGAAAAGATCCACACAACAGTAGCCATGTGTTGCAACTTGTTCTATATGAAAAAGTGGATAAAGCTCTGCTCAATCGGCATCCTTTGACGTCCATTTTGTTGTCGGTTGCCTACCAAGGGATTAAAACCGCAACTCAGGGGGGGGGGGGGGGGGGGGGGGGGGGGGGGGGGCTGGGCCCCCTTTGTTGATGCCGAAAGTTGGCAATCTCTTCTATTGCTTTTCAGAAACATTATGTGGAAGAGCCCCCCTTGCTTTTTTGATAGCATTACATCACTGATTAGGATAAGAAGTTAATCTAATAAATATGAAACTAGTATTGAACAAGAAACTCAAAGAGATACAGCTGCTCAGTGGTTCCATTAAGAATGAAATTATTGGTCACAGCTTGTGCAATACACGATAAAGGGTACAGCTCTATTTAAACGGCATTAAACAATATATTAGAGACAGGCAAATAGAAATTTTCCGTGTACTGTAAGATATTGACTACAGTAAGTTTGTAAGAAGTGGCTCGTGAGATATCCGATGTTGCCTTGACAGTAGCTATCAATCTCTTTAGGATGTGAATTGTCGAATCCACGTGGAGGAAAATGCCAAAAAGGGGAAAAATGGCTGGTACTTAAACCAGGTACGTGAAATTGGCAAATGGAAGAAACTCGTGCATTGCTTAGAATGGAAAAACAAATTCGCACGCAATACGAACCTCTGCCAATGAGTCCCACAAATCAACTGTTTTTGCATTTCCGAACTTGTATTTGTTTAAATAGCTCTATGAAAGATAAATGTTTGCTTGAGAATTGCTTAAATGATACAGGTGACTGTAGTGACGATGAGTGGTAGGTTGGGAGGTAGGGAGAGGGCGGGAAAGGAAGGGATAAAGGGAGGAGGGAAAATAGTGGGAGGCAGGGAGGGAGGGAGAAAGATAGAAAGAAAGGGACAAAGACAACGAGGGGATGAGAAATACATCGAGGGAGGATGAAAGGTTGGGGGAGTAGGAGAAAGGCTTGGACAGAGGGAAAATTCAAGGAGGGAGGGATTAATAATTATGAAATATACAATACCCAAGTTTCATGTTACTTCTTCTAGGAAATGTTTGGTAAGAGCAGTCAATTAATTTGTTAGCTTTTAAAGGATTTTGGCACTTTGGGTATACCCAATCCATTTTATCATGACCCAATGCCTTTATATATATAGCAATGTAGCTCTTGGTACTCAAGGCTTTACCAAATCTTGTGCATATTTTATCTTCTCTTTAAGCAGAAGCCTCTTTCAGTTTTGTTTTTCAGTTTAAACTGGCTGTTCCTAAGAGTGACCTACACATAATAATCCTAGAGCCTCTGGTTAAACATTTTTGTGTATGAAGGCGTTGACAGATTCTTCAAAGGAAGATCGACAAGCACTTTCTGTCTCTTTTCCTTAGTAGAACGTTTAGCCGATCAATTGGAAATAAACCGACATTTCAAGCCAAACAGAATTAATTTAATAACGTTGAATTCAAATGTAGCATCACTTTTTCATTGAATTGGGAATGTAGGCACTTTAGCTTTCATATAAAGGCACTGTGTCCCATCAGTTAACAATTAGGCTCTGCGTTGTGTTTATGACTGAGCAAACATTGAGTACAAGCCTGATTGGACACGTAACAATGGGCCTATTGTGTAGTTCAACCAATAGTAAATTTAAATGGCTATCAAAATTCGTTGGAACATTGTGCCTTTAACAACGTGGATGTATTAAATCAGTAGCCGATACCAAATTTTAGCAAAAGTAAGTAAGATTGAAAAACAATGATAAAAACTAGAGAAATTTTACAATGAAATTACCATGACAATATTGTGATTCAAACTTTCAAAATCTTACCGTTAATCCTTTTTGAAAGATGCCTTTCCCCAAGAAGTTATCCAACATCATCAATATTGCACATCCCTAAAATTTATTGGTGGAAATAATATCAAACGGGCAACTGATTTCTTTCCATTAATATTACTATCATAAAAAGGTGTAAAAATGAGGTTATTGTGTCGGGTTACAAGGAGTGGGAAGGTCCAGATACGGGAATGCCCAAATATGGAATACCCAGTACGGAAATGCTCAGATATGGAATGCCCAGGTATGGGAATGCCCAGATATGGGAATGCCTAGATATAAGAATGCCCAGATATGGGGATGCCTAGATATAGGAATGTCCAGATATGGGGATGCCTAGATATAAGAATGCCCAGATATGGGGATGCCTAGATATAAGAATGCCCAGATATGGGAATGCCTAGATATAAGAATGCCCAGATATGGGGGTGCCTAGATATAAGAATGCCCAGATATGGGGATGCCTAGATATAAGAATGCCCAGATATTGGGATGCTCAGAATGCCCAAATATGGGAATGTCAAGATACGGGAATGCCCAGATACGCGTGAAGATACGGGAATCTCAAGATACGAGAATGCCTAGATACGAGAGTGTCGAGATACAGAAATTTCCAGATATGAGAGCGCCCATTTAAGGGTACGCGAAGATACGGGAAGCCCAGATGCAGGTATACCTAAAGATCAAGAGTCCAGATTTTCTTACTGGAGTGCTCCTTACTGACAAGACTCACACATTGTATGGCCTTGTCTTGATGCTTAAAACGTGATTCCGCTAACATCCTTCATAACCTCTCTGCCGAGAACACATTTGAAACTTTATTAGTCACATTGTTTAAAAGATGAAAAAAATGAAGGGCTAGACAAGGGGAGAAGAAATTAAGAGCAGCGACTGGATGAAATCTGAAGGCTCCTGAAAGAAATATCCATGGCTAGTTTGCAAGGACAGGCACGGTCCACTCGTAACGTTTCAAGAGTTCAAGTATTGGAAATGAGAAAAAGCAATTAAACAAAGGAAACCTTCTGATATGAGATTGAATCGAAAATTTCGTTGATTTCATTTGGATGATTGACAGGAACATAAATCGGATGTGACGTCACTAATGCGTCAGCTGCGAATGCAGAGGCCTGGTCGTTGATCACAATCTGTTCAAGCTGGAGGGATAAAAAAATGTAAAAAACGTTAATCTTGAGATCGGGAACGACAAAACAATCAGTTTGGAGTTGTAAAAGGCGTGGCTTAGGCTACCTGTCAATCAATATTAGCCAATCAATAAGCGTGTGAGTGGAACCAGACCCACGAGGCGCTTTAAGCCCCGTTAAAATCTTTAAAGAATAAAGAATACACGCGGGACTAGAATTATTGGGAAGTTAAGTCTCAAGACAATTTACATAAAGTAAACGGACTTAGGCAAAGGACATAAAGAAACCTTAGTCAAGTGACCTAAACAAAGGGAAAACCAACTGATACTACGCGGACTGGACAGAGTACATGTGCTCGGAACGAGACTCGATCCGAAGTGGTCTTAATAGAGCAATACATTCCATATAGCATTAAAACCATGGGCAATTACCTGTTTTTTATCGATCCGGTATATATCAGACACTGTTTAGAAACTAATAATTTGCAAATTCTGATACCCGATTATACGTGTAGAAATGCCTTTAGAGCCCTAACGAAACTTTCAATCAAGTGGCACCCAACATGGTTGCTCATTCTAATGTTTAATTAATTGGCCACCAGATTAACTTGATTGTCATGGTTAGAGAAGGCTGATGAAAAGTTTCAATTTTGCTGACGAATCTCGGTTATTTTGGCTCTGTTTATAACGATTTGAACAGAGAACAGATTGAAACTTTGCTCACGGGCACATCACAGACATTTCGTGACAAATTCAATTGACTTTTCATACTCAGAAGAATTTCAATGCCATTTTAAAATTGAAAATATATAATTGAAATATATTTAGATATATAGTTTAGAAAATACAAGATAAAAAGTACCATATAAAATATAAAATGTATGACAAAAATCTTAGTACAGAAGAAAAAAGATAAAAGAGAAACTATATGATGAAAATATAATATTTATTATATATGATAGGCAATAATATATCTTTTGGTGGTACAAAAATATTGAAAAAGGCTTTGAAGAAAGCAAACGTTTTGAGTCAAACTGAAGCTTTTCGTCTGACACTCTTCAGAGTATAAAACGTCAGAACATAGATCGAAAACTCTACGCTAGGAAATATATATACCCAGTTGTGGATCGAAATAGGCCAATCAGAAAAACGAGCACATGACTGTAAAGGTTGACCAATCAGTGCCGCTTGCTTATTGAGAATGTTACTAATGAATTCCTAAGGTGAAGACGAACTCCTTATAATATAATATATTTGCAGTACGGATAGAAATATACAAACCATGCGCCATGAAGGTTCCACATAGTTAACTCCAAAATACTCGACGTAACTTGCAAAACCCTCATTCAACCAGAGATCTGACCACCACTCTGTAGTAACCAGGTTTCCAAACCACTGTAAAGTAAACCCAGATTAACGATATTTAACTAGAAGTAGCAAATTGCTATATTGTACGGACCTTTCAGTTTACACTCATTTTTCTTAATAAGAAATATTGGTCGATGTTGAGTACTCCAGTTTCTTAATGTTCTGGAAATTTCAATACTCACTGTTTCTTAAGAATTTCTTAATTATGATGTCATGAATCATATTATGAAATGTTCGTCACCTTTTTAGCACGTTAAGAGATTCACTTCTGCTCTGATGCTGTATTTAGACGTTGGAAGTTTATTTTTATCCCTTGTGTTTAAATTTCTTGGGCAAACATGTTCTTGGATTTTACAAAATTTCGTTGTTATCAGTATTGTCACGATTTAGTATAGTATCTTAATTTTTTTGCTTCGAATACTGAAGTTTTTTAATTTTTTCTGACTGTCCAGTACTCGTTTCTTATAGCCAGTTTCTTATAAAAAATGAAGGTAAATCCTCCGACACCACTTTGCTATCAATGTGGTTTCAACATAACGAATAATGTGTTTTAACATAACGTGGTTTCAACAATTTGTATTTTGAAGCTCAAGCCTTGCTAAATCATGGTGAAAATATTTGTACTTCGAGAACACTTACTGCATCCACCGTAGCCTTTCAGGTTTCAATTTAGATTTTCTCAATCTTGAATAAGATTAGCTTTAGATTCATACCTGATGAACAAGCTCATGAGATACAACAACAGCAACTCTTTGCTTGTTACTCTCCGATGATTTCCCTGGTGAGTACAACAGCGCTGTTTCGCGATATGTAATTAGACCCCAGTTCTCCATAGCACCAGCAGCAAAATCAGGTATGGCAATCATATCTGGAATGCAAAAATCATATTTCAGTCTAAAATAGCTTTGAAAAAAGCAAACATTTAATAAACTAAAGCTTTTCGTCTGACACTCTTCAGAGTTAAAACGTCAGAACATAGATCGAAAACTCTACGCTAGTAAATATATATATATATACAAAAGGAGTTCGTTTTCACCTTAGGACTCCATTGGTAACATTCTCAATAGGCAAGCGGCACTGATTGGTCAACCTCAACAGTCATGTGCTCGTGTTTCTGATTGGCCTATTTCGATCCACAACTGGGTATATATATTTCCTAGCGTAGAGTTTTCGATCTATGTTCTGACGTTTTAAACTCTGAAGAGTGTCAGACGAAAAGCTTTAGTTTACTAAATGTTTGCTTTTCTCAAAGCCATTTTCAAGTTTTGTACCACCTAAAGATTGTTTGCACATTTCAGTCTTGTAATCTGAGGTGATCTGAAAATCGTAAACTGAAAAACGATTACTTTGATGAAGAAGAAGAGTATATGTTATCTGAAAAACAATTACACGAAACTGGATGAAAAGTATTCTAAGTCGAAACATGAGAATTTGTAACTGGATGAGGATAATCCGAAAATGAGTCACTATAACCTGCAAGCAACAAGGTGATTATAATCTAAAAGTGAATCAGGAAAATCCTAAAATTGGATGACGAGTATCTGAACTTGAATCAAAATAATCCAACTGGGTAATGAGCATCTGAAATTGGATCTAGATAATCTGAAACCGGATCACAATCATCTGAAAATAGTTCGTAGTTATCCTAAGTAACTCAAAATTTTTTTGAAGTGATGTCACTGTAGAAATGCCAGAAGACCTACCTGCTTTTGGCAAAGGGTAAGAGATGTTGTAATAGCCCTCAAAATAGGGAAGAATTCTTGTTCCAACATCTGAGCCGTACAGAAGCTGATCGACTTGGTCTTTTGGCGCATAGTATGTCATCTGAAATCAAATGTTCGATGATCTTCCATAGACATGATAACGACGAAAGATATTATACAAGGCAGTGGCGAAAACCTGGGGGACGAGGAGGGGATGAGCAGGGGACGAGGAGGGGATGAGCAGGGGACGAGGAGGGGATGAGCAGGGGACGAGGAGGGGATGAGCAGGGGCGACAAGGGGGCGAGGAGGGCGACGAGGGGGCGAAGAGGGGGGGCGAGGAGGGCAGTCGCCCCCAAAACTTTGGATAATAATAGTATTTTGCTCTAAAACAATTGAAAAATGTGACGTCATCCTATTAAACAATAGGCTTGCCCTCCCAATATTTGACTAAGTGTCCGCACCTATTACAAGGCTGTCGGAAGCAGGGGCTGGGTGGGCCTGAAGCCGCCAGGAATTATGAAACTGTACCATACATCCTTTATAATGGTGTTCTGAATTAGAAGTAATGCAATGGACAGCCACTTCACCCCCCCCCCCCCTCACAATATGAATTTCGTACTGACGACATCGCGAATAATTCACTTCTGAGCATAATCATAATCATACTTACATTGACTCCGCTAGTTGAAACCATACGCTTCTCCCCAAAGTCGCACACGACAATCGCAAGCAAATAAGTCGGCATCACAACAGTTTTTTGAAATCTGTCCAGGACGAATGCACCTTTTGTTTCTGTATCTATCTTCGGCATGTTTGTGATTGCAATGAACGCAGGGTCATGGGCCAAAGACATATTGAACGTAGCTTTCAAAGCTGGCTCGTCAAAGCACGGGAAGGCCCGGCGCGCATCTGTTGGCTGGAACTGAGTCGCTGCGATGGTGCTGTAAGGAAACCATTACAGTGCTTATTTGTCTAGGGTGTTCAAAAACGGTCTTCAGGTACCGCGGAGCGTTGAGAAAAGTGGGGGGTCTTAAAAAAAGTGGGGGGGGGGGGCTAAAACCGTATAAAAAGAGGCTTTTCTGGTAGTTG
>NW_027019653.1:3470687-3583203 GCF_013076305.1 Rhopilema esculentum
ACGAGGGAGCGAGGAGGGGGGCGAGGAGGGTCGAAGAGGGGGCGAGGAGGGGCGACGAGAGGGCGAGGAGGGCGCGAGGAGGGGGCGAGGGGGGCGGTTGCCCCAAAGCTTTGAAGAAAGATAGTATTTCGTTCTAAAACAATGGAAAAATGTGACGTCATCCTATTAAACAATAGGCTTGCCCTCCCAATATTTGACTAAGTGTCTGCACCTATTACAAGGCTGTCGGAAGCGGGGGCTGGGTGGGCCTGAAGCCGACAGGAATTATAAAACTGAACTATACATCCTTTATAATGGTGTACTGAATTGGAAGTAATGCAATGGACAGCCCCTTTAACTCCACCTCCCCCCCCCCCACAATATGAATTTCGTACTGACGACATCGCGAATCATTCACTCCTGAGCATAATCATAATCATACTTACATTGACTCCGCTAGTTGAAACCATACGCTTCTCCCCAAAGTCGCACACGACAATCGCAAGCAAATAAGTCGGCATCACAACAGTTTTTTGAAATCTGTCCAGGACGAATGCACCTTTTGTTTCTGTACCTATCTTCGGCATGTTTGTGATTGCAATGAACGCAGGGTCATGGGCCAAAGACATATTGAACGTAGCTTTCAAAGCTGGCTCGTCAAAGCACGGGAAGGCCCGGCGCGCATCTGTTGGCTGGAACTGAGTCGCTGCGATGGTGCTGTAAGGAAACCATTACAGTTCTTATTTGTCTAAGAGGAAGGTCCACGAAAAACATTAGAAGCTTCAATGACACGCCCAAGCCACGCCCACTTTCTATTGTTTTGTGAGGAAGGTTCCTTCTGGGATGTTTTTGTCTGGAATAAGGTTAACAACTTTTCTGGACTCTGCGGTGATGGTATTTTTGCAACAGTTATTTCTTAAAAACTGCACTTGAGCAACATGGCCTTAAAAGAACTATCGACCTGAAATTGATACATTTCAACCATATTATGACCTATAATTATTAAAGGTTATAAAATATAGGAGCTTGGCAGAAAGTCTGCTAGAGCTAATGTGACAGCGAAAGACAAAATGAGCTCACACCAAATTGATGAGTTGCTGAATTCCGAGGAGAAAGAATTCGATTGGAAGGAGAAAAAAGCGATTTAGATATATGCATAGGTCGGAAATCTACATAAATCTACTATGAAAGGTGAAGTTGCAAAGTAGCTATACAGAAACTGAAGAAATTAAAGGCAAGATTGCAGGTGAAGAGCAAAAGTAGCATTACGTACACAGGTGTGCCGTCCTTCTTCTTGTATGTACTCCTGTACAAGCCTTTCAGATCAGTTGCTAACTTCGCACTGTACTCAAAATAAAGCTGGTACTTGCCAACTGCCAAGGAGCTGGCAAATTTGAATACATAGTAATCATTCTTCTTGTACTCAAAAGTCTCTGATGCCTAGAAATAAAAGGCGAAATTAACTTCCTGCGTGACCCGCGAGATAACCCGTAGCAGCTAGCTCTTGGCTACAACGAGGGGGCCTTATTTGTTAATATATGACATAATTGCTTTATTTTAGATTGGCTTTTCGTCTAGCTAGTTAATATGCTAATTAATGCCAACCAAAGCTTAAATAAACGTTGATGATAACTAAGGATATTCATTGTTTACAAGGATAAATCTATCAACAAAGAGTATGTCGATTACAATCATAAAAACCCTAAATTTTCAACAAATCGTTTGCACAATCTACAGTTGCAATCAAACTGACGATTTTTGTGTCTTTTTTGAAGCCATTCAATGTCTGGGACTCTTTTAAGAAAGATGACATTGTATGCCATAACTTCGCTCCAAGAAAACGTGCATTTTCAATACCATGCCCAATCGTGTTTGGTTTTTGATACCGAAATATTTCTGCCACTACGACGATGGATGGACTGTCTTTTTCCACAAAGATTTTATTCATGAAACTTGGACTGAGATGAGATTTCTTTGAGTTTTAAAATTTCAGTAGCAAGCAACTGAAAATTTTTGTGGTGGATGGACACTGTGTCTGCTTTTGTCAATAATTCTTCGAAATCTGAACAACTATCCTTGTATACGATTTTCAAAGCTCTCTCGTGAATTTTGTTTATTTTCTTATTAACCGACCAATTATGAAACATCCAAACAAGTGGACAGTAGCTAAACTGAGAAACAACGAAGGCGTTCATCATAACCTTCAGTTTCTCAACATCCATATACTTTGTAATGCGTGCAATTGCACGCAGCTTCTGTCCAGCTTTTTTACGAAGTGCATTTACGTCGTTCTTCAAATCTAGGTTCTTATCCAGCGTTACACATAAAAGTTTTTCTTCTACAGATTCTGTTATTGAGGTTGCACCAATCTGCACTGATACGTCAGTGTTTTTCTCCCCAAAAATCAAAAGATGACATTTGTCAGGATTCGGTTTCATACTGTTACCAAGAAACCACTTAGAGAGTTTCTGAGCATCTGTGTTAAGGCTAGATACAATATGTTCTAGTTCATGACCGCACACGTAGATGGTCGTGTCATCAGCATAATTGCAAATTTCAGTCTTTTCTACCAAAAAGAGAAGGTCGTTTATAAATACATTAAATAAGAGGGGCCCCAGAACAGAGCCTCGTGGTACCCCTTTAATTGATTCTTGCCAGGAACTGAATGACCCATTGATCTAAACTCACTGTTTCCTATTAGAAAGATAGCCATAAACCAGTTTTGGGGCAAATCTACTGAAACCGTAAGCTTCAAGCTTTGCAATGAGTAATTCGTGATTCAGACAATCAAACGCCTTTGAAAGGTCCATTAGAATTGCACCTGCAAACCCTTTCATATCTAGAAAAGATCTGTATCTTTCAATCCATCTAAGGAGTGCATGTTGGGTGTTATGGCCTTTACGATGCGCACAAAGAGAAGATGACAGGATATTTTCCATGTAATGAGCAATTTGACCTGAAAATGTTATTTCGTAAATTTTGATATAGCCGGTAAGACTGTTATAGGCCTGTAATTCTTTTTGCAAAGGCATCACCATTCTTAAAGAGGGATGTAATGTCTCCTTTCTTTTATTTTTTTGGGAATTTGCTTGTATCTTTACTTTCTTTTATCTACGATGTTTTGTAGTTTTTGAAAAAAGAACGTTTCAAGTGTCAGGATTTTGCGGCAAATGGCAAAAAATTGAAGCAATCAAAATTTGTAGACCAAAAAACGTAAAAAAGAAGGAAAAATTTAGTACGGTTTTAAGCTGAGACCAGCGACATAATGGTTTCAACTGCTTTGAGCCGAAAAAAGGTTATCCATCCATGCTATAGCTTTTGAGGAAGCCCAAGCACAACCTCACAAGGGTCTTTAAAGTGAGCAGGATATTTTGTTGTTGAAAGCAAACAACATAATATCTCAATAAGTAAACCAGAAGCGGGCGCATAGAAACTCAACCCGGTTTGATTTTTCTCGTGCACTGTTTCGCAAAACGAGTCTCTTAAGATTCTTGCACGCTCCCGGATTCTTAAACGTGGATAAACTTACCGCGATTTTCGTACCGGCCTGGTTTGTAACCTCGGCCTTCTGTATCATCATCGAATTAATGTGTATGACAACTTCATTGGTAGCTTTTGTTACATCGACAAAGGCGGTGGACTTTCCGGTAAACGACTCATTTTTCAAGTCGATTGTAAGCTCCACGTCATAATGGTAAGGTTTGACGAAGGTCGGCAACCGGATGTTCTGGTAAAGTCCGGGTGACCGGGTCGGTGTGGTAGCTGCTGGTGTGGCTGTATCGGAACAAAATAGATTCCGGTTAATTTATTAAGAAATTGATGTTGACCGCAATAAAAGACAAGGATTATTTAGGTACGTACACGATATATAAAAACATTTTATTCTAAAAAAACATTTGCCATAAACCGGTGATATTGTGTAGCAACAAGCGATCACATTAACTAGTTTAAAAGCTTAACCAAAATCTATTTCAAAGTGAGAAGAGTAACACGCTCTCTGCATTTTCACATCTAGGAATGAGGAGATTGGGTTGCATCGATAAGAAGGACCAGGAACTGGGTGTGAGTATGGCTCAGTGGTTAGGGTGGCGGACTCCAGATCCAAGGGTCCGGGACTGGAGTCTCTGCCATGACTAAACCTTTACCCAGAGTGGGACAAGTAGCCAGCTCTCTGTAAAACCAGGTGTGGGAAGCACGAGGTGTGGTCAAATTTGAGACAAAGGACCAAGCACTGCTCGATAAGCAAATTGTCTCAATGTCTGTGGGTACAATCCTATACACAACGTGTATTGCGCGGTTATGCGCGTGTAAAACTAGGGTTCACGCGAAGCCTTTTGATTACATATGGATCACATCTTTTCACAAAGTAAAATATTGACCTCAAATTTCATTCAAAGAAAATGTAAATAAATTTCAGAGCGCGTAGGCTTTAGGAGAATGAACCAATCAACAATTTATTTTTCTTTTAAATTCTAAATACACGTTCTTCTTCCACTTTCTTCATAAAATTTCGAAAGGCCTTTCTACAATTGACTCCTTTTATTAAAATTTCAAATCCAAACAACAACCTTTTTCTGATATTGCGAAAATTTAGATGTTTTTCAGCCAACATTTTAGATCCTACCTCAATTCATAATATTTTAAAATTCGAATTATTCCAAAAAGGCTATACTAATTGCTTGCAATTTAAGTTTCCTGAATTTATACTTCGTAATCTGTATTAATATATGCGAACAAGACTTTGATTTTCGCTTCCAATTTTCGCTTCTAAGTCTATCTCAGTTTGTTTTCAAAATTTAAAGAATGCTTTCTCAAGGAGCACCAAATGAGTCCTCCAAAAACAATCTCGTCGAGCAACTGAAATGCAATCAGTAACAGAAAACAGTTTTGGAACAACTAGAGGTGTACTCACTGCTTGCGGCTTTCGTGGGGGGCTTCGTGGGGGACTTTGTGGGGGTTTGTGGAGGTGCTTTTGTCGTTACCTTCCCTTTAGAACCTAGGAAAAAGGAAATACACGTAAGGTTATCATCAATTAAATAAGACGATACTTTAATCAAACTAGCAAACGACAGACCATACTTGCAAATAAGTTACGACAAGAGTGATAAGTTACGATAAGGGGCGATAAGTTGCGATAATGGGCAATAAGTTAAGGGGCGATAAGTTATGACAGGGGACGATAAGTTACAACATGGGACGATAAGTTACGATACGATAGGTTTAGGGGCGATAAGTTACGATAAAGAGTGAATAGTTACGATAAGGGGCAATAAGTTAAGGTGCAATAAGTTGCGATAGGGGGTGATGAGTTACGATAGGGAACGATAATTTACTGCATGGGACGATAAGTTACGATAGAAAACGTTTAGGGGCTATAAGTTACGATAAAGAGCGAAAAGTTATGATGAAAAGTGCGTTACAACTGAAATCTTGGTTTCTTGATTCTTTGGGAACGATTTCGTTTGACTTAGGTTTCGATGTAAACTGTTATAGGTAATATGGAATAGAATAACAAAATAAAATTATTACTATCCAGTTCTGTGCATTCGACGTTAGCTCGCTTTAGTAAAACTCCTCGAGAGCTTATATGTACGCTCCTTTGGCCACCATACCATATACTGAGCCTCGCGTTTGATGGGCGCCCTCTTCTCTCGGTGAACATAGAGTATTGAAGTTTAGAAATCATAAAATCTATTTTTATAGTTTCTAGCTAGACTACATTACCTGAAATAACGCCATAAAAAAACTTTATCCGTGGAGAAAACCTGCATGTTTATAAAGGGAAAACCTGCTCATTTTATAAAGTTATGAATAGTGATTCAATTCCACGGGGAAAGATCCAGTGATTCGATGGGGAAGGACCCAGTAATTCGATGGGGAAGGACCCAGTGATTCGATGGGGAAGGAGCCAGTGATTCGATGGGGGAAGAACCCAGTGATTCGATGGGGAAGGACCCAGTGATTCGATGGAGAAGGACCCAGTGATTCGATGGAGAAGGACTTAATGATTCGATGGGGAAAGATTCTGTGCTCACGTGGACATGCCGCAGGCAATATGCAGCATATATGACTGATTTAAGAAGTTTAGAGACATTTCATTATCACTTTTTGGGTTATGTTTTCAAAATTCCAAGATCAAAAAATATGTATTCATGACGTAAGCATTTAAAACTCCGCGGTAGCTTTTTATTGTGTTTTAGAAATATTTCGACGTTTTTGGTGCCCTTGTCAGTGTGACGGTGACAAAAAGAAGCAAAGTTATAACAGAAGCGGCCAATCATTTATTCTAAAATGGTAGACACCTTAGTTTTGTCAAAATTCCGCTCCGCATGCTTTTAACCAGTCCAAAAGTTACACCAGTCTTCAGTTGCGCGCGGACACAATCTAGTCAGTGAAGATCAATCTCATTCTATCGTATTGATTGGGAAATTTAATCTCTTACAGACCAAAAAGCCTGCATGAAAACGACTCTTCACGAAGGAAGTTAGATTTAACCGCTATCGTTTTGGGTGAGAGTCTGCACACAGGCTAAATCCAATGCCGATATTTGATTGGGACTTTGACGCAGAATTTTTCGAAGAAATCAGACAAAACATCAACCTCCTGGCAACAACCATCCTCTCCGCATGTAACGCGTAGTGTGGTCTTGGTCGGAAGAAGGGGACTGGGGGCAGTGACGTCATGGAGATATCTGAGACCCTAAAGCAAAAAATGAGACAGGGTCCTTTTTGACGGACTGCAAGAAATCCCATCCAACAGTGTAGAGCATGTCAAATACATTGGCAAGATGTAAAAATAATAATTTTTCGTTTTGCTTCAGCTGAAGAGCTTTCAAAACCTTTAAGAATAAGGTGAACTCGCGAAAAGCCTTTAAAACATGGACGTAAGAAAGATTTGGGGGTACCTCTAAAGTAGGGGACTTTAAGTTAACGAACTTAGGTACCCTAAACTGAGGTACGTCAATTACTGGGGGGGGGGAAGCGTTTTCTTGACCAAATGCTACTGAAGGCTTAAAACTTAATTCTTACATTATGTAGTGCAGTTACATTATATTTTTTTGATGATGAAGCAGAAAACATAAACGAAGCTCTTTCTCTTCGTCACGCTTCTTCAATAAAGTTCCCGCTACACCTCCCATTGATTATACATTGGGATTCACAGTTCGTATTCTAATCGCATATCGCACTTTGGAGTCAAATGAAGACAAAAGGGTAAAATTTATGCGGGTAACCTTCGAAGAAAAACGATGTCTTGTTAATTAACTTGTCTTTTAACGCAAATATGAGAATTTCCTCTGCTCTGGCGTCCACTGCATTTGACAGTGTATTCTGGTTCGTTTTAGAGGCTTCAGGTTTGACTTGAGGTTTCTTATTACTGTCTTTTCTGCAGACTTCAGACACCACAAAATCGTTTTCCTTTCATTGCAAAAATTGAGCTTTATAGATAAGGCTTCATGAACTTATCGTCTATTGTTGTTGCTTAAAGTGTCTCAAAACTATCAAGGTGAATTCAGTCTTGCAACACGGTACAGTGCGCATAAACGCAGACTTAGAAGGGGGAAGGGAGGCACTGGAGCTTGACTCCCTCCCGACAAAAATTTAGGGGCTCAGCCCTTCTTTGAAATAGGAAAGCTCAATTTGTTGGACTAATTTTTCACTTTTTCATATTTATATACAAATTTCGTTATCGGTTGGCTATCAATTTTCTCCATAAAAATTGATAGCTAAGTTTAAGAAAATAGGAGCGTATGTTTGTTAGGCCAATTTGTTAGGCCAATTTGTTAGGCTTATTTGTTAGGCTTATTTGTTAAGCTAATTTTTTATATTCTTGGTTTCACGGATAAAAGCATCTCAAAAGATTTAATCAAGATAGAATAATAACGATATTGAAAAATATAAAATAATTGCCTTAGAACCCTCAGCTAGGCCTCTTTCTACCCTGTGCGGTTGGCAGCCACCATTAGCAATTGCAATTAATTTTTGCCCCCCCCCCCCTCTTGATCAATTCAAAAACTATATTGTCTCTACTCGCAAACCCAAATGCTTCGAAAGTTTAAAAAAGTTTCGAAACTAAACAAGGGAAAAGTTTCCAAACTAGACAAAAGAAAATAACTTTATCAAATCTCGTGTGTTCAAGGCAACTCGATAAAAAGTTTCTTCAGTTTGGTCATGGCTGAATATAATGAAAGAAGGTCATTCGGGTCATTAATTCAAATAAATACAGTAAAAGGAAGATTGGGAGAATTGTTCGTCTACTTTTGAAGGAATTTTGAGCAGATGTAAGGAATCTTCGAGAAATCCGTAAACCGCGAGCAAAAAGTGAAAACACTGTCATATTTGATTTCTGCTGGGAAATGTTAAGCCCTGGCCAAACGAATGAAACATCGGCATTAAACATTGTTGCATAAAACATGTTTTATTCGTTTGGCCACCACGTTTTACGATGTTTTATGATGTTTTACGATGTTTTACGATGTTTTACGTTGTTTTACGTTGTTTTACGATGTTTTACGATGTTTTACGATGTTTTACGATGTTTTACGTTGTTTGGCAAAATTTGATTTCCATCAAACATTTCGTAAAACATCTCTTTCGTTCTTATGTTTGATCAACAATGTTGCGTTCATTTGGCCACCCCTTGAAACATTTGTTTTACTAAGACCCCCTCACATGAACAATTTCAGGCCGGTCTGAAACTCAGGTCGTCTTGAAATTTGATGATGCGGGCTAATTTTGCTCCCGCTCACATGGATGTTTTCAAACCGGCTTGAAAAAGCAACAGGGTTTTGCACATGCGCATTTACGGCGAAATTTAGATCAAAACAATCATGGCGCCCAATAATTTGATGAAAAGGTTTATTTTAAATCAGTTGTTGAAATCTATTTTGGTTGTTTTAGTCTCGGCTTTGCAACTTCATTTTATTTTGCTTCTTCAACTTATGTTTCAACTTCTTCAACATGTACCGTTTCTTTATTCCGAGAGTTTTCATGACGTTCAACAGAAGCCAAATAGATCTTGGCAAAATAAGCAAAGGCTGTATCTTGCACTATTCAATGGTGAAATGGCGCCAGTATCCCAGAACTCTAATTTGCATCCCAGAATGCAATTTATTTTTCTCCGCGAGTTTCATTTCGCCCCGACTTGAAAAACGTTTCTGCTCACATGCGGATTTCAAGTCGACCTGAAATTTCAGACCGACCTGAACAACCGAAACGAATTCAGGTCGACCTGAGTTTCATTTCGCCCTTTCTCATGTGAGCACCTCAAGGGCTCAGACCGCAGACTGAAATTATTTTCAGGTCGATCTGAGTTCAGACCGGCCTGAAATTTCTCATGTGAGGGGGGTCTAACGCAAGCACAGTAGGTTAAAATTTGGCAAATACAACACAGTAACTGTAGGACGCTGTTCGGCAGCGCTTGACCTTCACAGATGTTTTAACATTTGTTTGATTCGTTAGGCCAGGCCATAAAGCATCGTTCAACAATGTTGGTACAAAAATGTTTGACAATGTTTTACGGATGTTCTATTCGTTTGGCCGGGCCTTTAATTTTATGCACCTCCTATGAATTTTCCCACCTACGCCACTACCAACAGGGAAATTAAGATAAAACGATAGGACGTTGACCAGACCAGAGGTGTGCTAGATTTTTATTGAGTGATTGCCTCGTGATATTTACGAAATTTCAAAACAAGGAGAGACATGACATGTGGGTAGTTAGGGAATGGGGCAGGGGCGTCACGATCAGCTGCTTTTATCTGCTGTTCAATTCGTTTGCAATAGAAGGAATTTTCAAAAGGATTAGGAGGATTGCTTTGGTGAAGTTTGCTCAATGAAAGAGTGCATTTTCCAGGGATCTTGAACACAGAATAGAGATTAATCTCTATTCTGTGACTGGAAGCATCAAAATTCGAATATTTTCTAGTCCTTTGGCGGATACCATGCTGCCGCCTCGGGGAACAACTAGCATCCTTTGTCCGTCCTGATAAACAGATTTGACAAAACTATTGGGAAAGTCCATTATTATTAATAATAGCTCTTTGTTGTCGTAACCAATATTAAAACAGTTCGGCCTGCTACAGTCTTTTTTTATAAGGAACAAAGGTCGATGTTGAGTACTTCAGTATTCTGGAAATTTCAATACTGTCTCTTAAGAGTTTCTTAATTATGATGTCATGAATGATGTTATGAAATGTCTGTGACCTTTTTTATCACGTCAAGAGATTCGCTTCCGTTCTGATGCTGTATTGAGATTTGGGAAGTATATTTTTATTCCTTGTGTCTAAAGTTCTAGGCCAATAATGTTCATGGATTTTACAAAATTTCGTTGTTTCCAGATTTATCACGATTTAGTATAGTTTCTTAATTTTTTTGCTTCGAGTACCGAAGTTTTTTGCTATTTTCTGACTGTCCAGCACTTGTTTCTTATCGCAAGTTTCTTATAAAAAAATTTAGTAAGGGCAAAGGGGGCAACCATTCCACCCCCGTACTCCCGCGTCATTGTTAACAGTGCACTCATTTTTATAAGAATCAGTAAATTAAAGTTCAGGTTCACTGCTCTTAATTTTTTTTCGAAAAATCTGAGGCTAGATGGTTCTTAATTTGTTCCTAATCTAATAGGGTGTATGCAGTGCAAGTGCTAGCTTTTTCGCTTTAGTGTGGTGAACAGGCCTCATTTGCCAACAAAGTGAGTGAGAAAGCCTTAATTTGCTGACAAATTTGAATATTCACTGAAAGACACCCAAACATTGCTAAAAATCCTCGATTTTGAGAAAAAACGTTATTCAAAATTGCATTTTGCAGAAGCTCAGCCTCAGCTTGTTCTTAACTTGTTCTTAACTTTTGACCAATTTTCAGGCTCGTGTTCTTATAAAATTGCTCTTACAAAAAAGAGTGTATTTCATTACTGTAAATTTCTTAGGGGAATGGGGGGAGGGGGCAATAAGAGGTGATCGTTAAAGTAAATACGTTCTGAAGTGCACACATTAATCATGGCATTGTTGAAATGGTGGCAACCATGTGTAAATGATTACCAAATTTATCAGTGCAATAATGGGCGGTTTCCGTGTATGCTTTCCCCAAGTGATCGTTTCTGAAGAACTAGAGGGCTTAGCAGAGGAAAATTTTCCCGAGGGGCGATTCGCATTTTGCCTGAAACAGAAGGATTTCTGGGGATTTTCAGATAAAACAATAGGATTTTCACGAAAGGTGTACGAGATTTTCTTGAAGTGAATTGCCCCTCGAATTTTCCCCCTTCTTCTCGCGGCAGTCGGTAGCAGTTCTGGATCCGCCCCTGCTTCCCAGCACGATTCAACGGTGCCTGGGAGTTGGGGGGGGGGGGCCTCCTTTACCTCTAGTCGATGCTATTTATGGTAAATTGATTCTTGTCCATTAGGTAAATTTCATTCACAAAATAATTGCTGGTTGTAAAGTGAGCGTTGAGATATTCTGTTTCTAGTTTCCCTTCGATGAAATGCTGTTCTTTTCAAATATGTTTCACTCCCAAAAAGACAGTACCCCGTTTGCTTCCGGTTAAGGGGGCGTTGCCCAATTATCTACATGGCGAACATTATCACCCTCTTTCAAGGGTTGTATTGATGTTATAGGACTATAATTAAGATTATAATTAATGATGCATTCGCCTTACCTTGATTTGAAGACCCGTGAACTGTGCTGTGTTTTCGTTTTCCTGGGCCTAAATATGCTGCTACTATTCCAACGAGTACGATTAAAAGCACGATCGCTACCACGACTATAACAGCTGTCCGTTTTCTTACATAATACCCGGATTTATCTCTGCGAGATCTTTCAACTTCAACAGAAAAGGTTTCCTTCTCGTCCTCCATTTTCGACAAATGCACGTACAGGAAAAGCCTTTAACTACTGTCAATGTTCGTTACCATTAATGTGTGTATATATACATTAAAAGCCTTGTAAAAACGTCAACAAGCATGTCACTTAACAAAAGGAAATTCATTCACGGATACACGGGTGCCAAACTACTCGATTCAGGAAGATGCTCATGGCTAGTAATTTACCGAACACGGAATTGCGGAATAAAGAAATCGGGACTATGGATGGAGACCTTAGAAATCTGTACAACACACAAAATCTCCTTGCAGCAAAAAGTGAAGAGGCAAGAGGGTACAGGGCCCACGCTACAGGGGGCAGGGGGCAGGGGGCTATGGCCTTCCCACTTTCTTGCTAAATGAAAGAATAAAAACAGTTAAAATGTGTCTATATAGATTAACCTTCAGATAACAACGAATACATTGAGCCAAAGCTCAGAAGTGAAACAACGTCAACAAAATGATTGCCACAATTTAAGCTAAAGGGGGAAGAGCATGCTTTCTTTACATTGCTGGCCCCCCCATTTCGGGATCAGTGGCGCGGGCCCTGGGGTAAAACTGTTTGAACTATT
This sequence comes from Rhopilema esculentum, assembly GCF_013076305.1. The sequence goes on from NW_027019653.1 coordinate 3,483,087, forward strand.
AAATGTTTTCTTGAAGTATGGACTCTGGGCACTGATCAGTGGCTCTGGGCCAACCTTGCCGCCCTTTTGGCACACCCTCAGTATTAATTTTTTCTCGCCCATCTCGAGGGGGAAAAGTCCAAAACCCCCCTTGACCGAAATAGCAAGTGACAGCTTGGTTCCACCTTTCCAAAATTGAAATTATCTCCAGAGATCAAATCAGCAAATAAAAATGCAAAATATTTTATTAGAATCTCTGAAATCAGGTGTTTTCTAACACACGAAGTCAATGTTTTATTTTCATCCTCAATAACGTTATAAGGAAAGCCACGAGGTTTGTCGAAATCGATTTCTATAATCGATATATGTAATTACCCACCACACCACAGACAGACTGTCCATTGAAAATTGACACCGCGTCTATTTCCGTACTTTAGAGCAACTTATTCCGCAATTTATGCAGTCCCAGGTGTGAGTGACGGGGGCAGGTGTGACTACTGCCCCCTGGGATAAATCTAATTGTTAATCGTTACCACCCATTGAGAAGAAGCTTGCCGATTTCTATCAAGACGTTACTGAGCAAAATAGCTCTTCGTCACAAATTAATTTCTGCATAAAGTATGAAACATAAAGTTTGAAGAATCTAATTCGATGAAGATTATCTGTGATTACGTTGAAGAAATCTTTTTCCAGGAATCATTCTGGACCGCAGACAGAGCGAGGCAGCTGGGGCAAATGCAATATTATATTGTCATGCTATTCTGGAATATATATTTTCTTTGTCAAGTGCAAGGGCCTAACACACTCTTTTATAAGAACAATTTTATAAGAACAATTTATAAGAACATGTTTCGGATAATTGGCAGAGCCCGGTCGTCCTTCCATCTAGCAGTTTTGGAGTCAATCTACATAAAAACGAAAAAGCCGCCATTGTGTAGACAAAAGGAGTTCATTTTCTCTCTTGGACTCCATTGGTAATTTTTCTTTAGGCTCGCGGCACTGATTGGTCAACTATACCGGTCTTGTGCTTGCGTTTTTCTGATTGGCCTATTTCGATCCACAACTGGGTATATATTTTTCCATCGTGTTTTTCGGAACCTATTCTGACGTTTTTGCTTTGAGGAGTGTCAGACGAAAAAGCTTTTAGTATGTCGTAAAATGTTTGCTTTTTTCAAAGCCATTTTCAAGAACAATTTTATAAGAACACGAGACTCATTGGTCATAAGTTAAGATAAGAACAAATCAAGAACAAGCTAAGGCTGAGCTACCGTGAAAAGCAATTTTGAACTAGATTTTATCTCATAAACGAGGATTTTTAACTATTTGCCGTTTTGGTGTTTGGGGGGGGGGCGTCTGTATTATCAAAAGGACATTTTTCATTCCGAGGGGTGATTCACTTTTGCAAGGAGCGTACGAGATTTTGTCCATAACAAAAAGGATTTCTGGGGATTTTCAGATAAAACAATAGGATTTTCACAAAAGGTGTTCGAGATTTTCTTTGAATGATTTGCCCCTCGTTTCATTCTACATCACTGCATAGTTGCGGAGAGCGCCAGCTTTTGTTCCCTGTGGCTGGATATTCCGCGTTCCACCATTTAACTTCGTCTAGCCTCATCATAGTTTCCGGGTCAGATAAAAGCTTCTAAATTCTGTGGTTATTGCATTATTTAAAATTTCGTGATTTCTTTCCAAAATCGATCTAATCTTGCGTTCCACCAATTTAATTAGGTTTCGCTTTTTTCAAAAGACAAGAATTCTTGGAGCAACCACGGAGCAAGGGATCATGGATTATGAATTACGACCGAGGCTGGTTCAACAGGACACCGGGTCTCTTCCCGTACTTGAGAGCGTTTCATCTTGCAATACACTCTTTTTTTATAAGAACAATTTTATAAGAACACGAGCCTGAAAATTGGTCAAAAGTTAAGAACAAATTAAGAACAAGCTGAGGCTGAGCATCTGCGAAATGCAATTTTGAACAATGTTTTTTTTCTCAAAATCGAGGATTTTTAGCGATGTCTGGGTGCTTTTTCGTCGAATATTCAAACTTTTCGGCAAATGAATGTTGTCTCACTCACTTTGTTGGCAAATGAGGCCTGAACACTTCCCTAGAACCAAAAAGCTAGCACTCGCACTGCTTACACCCTATTAGATTAAGAACAAATTAAGAACAACCCAGCCTCAGATTTTCGAAAAAATTAAGAACAGTCAGCCTGAATTTGAATTTTCTGGTTCTTATAAAAAAAGAGAGTGTATATGCTGTCCTACGGGTAAGAGACGGGGCACAGAATCTGTGACGGTGGCCAGTATGACCCGGTGTCCTCTTTTCATTCATGCATTTCATTCATTTAAATTCTTTAGGGAGGGTGGCCCATCAGCGGAGAAGCTGATTTTCAAAGGGCCCTTCGTCTACATTACATACTACATGCAGGATTTCAAATGTTTGACTTTTTGAAAAAGCTTCTTTACTTACAATAAAAAAAAATTGTTTATAAAATAAAATAGAATAAGGTAGAATAAGTAGCCTGATTTTTTAAAACAAAACTAAAACAGAAACAAAAATCAAATTTTTAAAATAGCTTAAGTATGTTTTTTAAAGATCCTCTGTCGTTATTTCATAATCCCTGAAAATTTCCCTAGAGCGCAGCTAGCCATCAAATTGTCCCAGGGCCTAGAGGGCGGCACTGATTGGTCAACCTCGTCAGTCACATGCTCGTGTTTCTGATTGGCCTATTTCGATCCACAACTGGGTATATATATTTCCTAGCGTAGAGTTTTCGATCTATGTTCTGACGTTTTAAACTCTGAAGAGTGTCAGACGAAAAGCTTTAGTTTACTAAATGTTTGCTTTTTAAAAGCCATGTTCAAGTTCTGTACCACTAATAAACTCCGTTTTAAAATTGAATTAATTTAAAGTTAAAAGAATTAGGCCTAATAATAGTAGAACCGTTAATGACTTTCGATGGATTATTCAACCAATTTCAGTTGATCTAAGGGGCATAGAATTTGAAAGTGATGACGTCACAAAAACCTATTTTTAGAGTTTTTAAATTGGATCCCATAACCTGAAAGAGCATCATTGTCTGAAAATGCAGCATTGTCGGAAATATTTTTAAACCATTTGATAGTGCCGTTATTACTTACAAAATGGTAAATAATTTGTGTCCAGACAGTCAGAAAGGGCAATTTATTTAAAGATCTCTAATACCCGGAAACAGGACATGGAAATTCTTGATGCAGACACCCCAAGAAGGAACTACATAAAGTCCTTTTTATGTACCAACCATGCCTGCCAAAAGTATTTGGAACACCCAGCAATTTGCGTTGCATTTGATATCTTTCATTCCTTTTCCGAAAAAATTGCTACTTCTGCCCCCTTTTCCCTTAGAACAATGTTGATGATTCAGAGAAATATCATAAAAGAAGCGCAAAAGAAAGTGCTTCCTAAAATCCTAACCCGTTTCATAATAAACCAACATTGTTCTGTAGGGGAGAGGGGGGTGATTGATTTTGACCTTGGAAATTGACGTCAGTGTTCCTGGACTTTTGGCAGGCATTGTAAATGCAGCGACCTGGATTGCTATTCATTTTCAGATAAAAAACAGATCGGCAATTTTAGTGTACAAAGAGGAATTGAAAATTTTTTCCAGACCTAGCATACCCCAAAGCATCACCCTCTAGGAAGAGCAGCAGTTCAATTCTTGTTTTTTCGTAGAGCTTGTGAGTTTTATTTCATTTTTGCAAAGATTATTGGATTTGGGGATAAAAATATGCTGAAATAAAACGAAACGAAGCGAAACGAAGCGAAACGAAGCGAAACGAAGCGAAACGAAGCGAAACGAAGCGAAACGAGACCAAATGAAATGAAATGGCACAGGGCGGAAATGGAAGATAGGACCAAGGAAGCAGAGATGCGGGGGAGCGTCTAAGAAGAAGCACTTCAACCCTTAACCCCCACCCCCTCTTTCATTTTCCATCGTGTAAGTGTTTCTGAGAAACCATTTGCAATCGGAGCCTTGGCTTTGCCGCCCTACGATGGTTCAGGTTGAACCAAAGTTGTATCATTTGAATGTTGCACCTGTCAATCAAGATAATCCGAGAACCAATCAAATTCGATTTGCTAATCTGCCGCCGCGGGCTTTTAATTCAAGTGGTTTGATATCAATGATAAGGAGAAATTCAATTCAATGAAGGACTCATTCATTAACAGGTCATAGATTAAACAGGTTGGGACAAGGCTGGCCAGATTTATCGAATAGTTTATCTAAGCTTTCATGAAATGGTTCAGAATCCATTCAAAAGGCATATTGTATCCACAAGACCACAGCTATTCAAAGCTTTTGGTAAAGATTTAACGTCATTTTTTTCGCTTCAGACTATAAAAAACTTAATGTTATTTTTCCCCTTTTCTTCAACCTTTAAACAACCTTTTGAATTGACCTCCTTTATAAAATTGACATCTATCTATAATTGCTATTAATGAAAGTAGCCAAAAAGAGGTTGTGGTCTCCTTAGTTTGTTTACCTACAGAGAGAACTCCTCCTCTAGGAAATTCCAGTCATGCAAATATATACTGTTTTTGCAAATACCTTCCCAATGAACGTTAATTTTTGCTGTTATACCTCTAGTTTGTGTTTTGTATTTTTGTAGTTTTTGTAACGGTTCAAGTTTTGAAATAAAAAGTCTGAAACTGAAACTGAAACTGACATCTGTGCCCATAAATGGTAATTGATAGCAGCAACAACCACTTCCTTGTTTCTTCCAGTAGTAACGATTAATCCCGTTGTGAATGCAATCCGCATTCAGTCTACTCAAAAGGAGTCAATTTCACTCCCATTAGATTTAACATAGCATACCCTTGAGTAAAGGCAATTTTTTAACCGTGTTTACTTAAAGGCAAACACCTACACCATCTGCTCAAATAAAACGTCACTGATATACCTCCGTTCGACAAAAACCGGTCAACGAGTCAACAAGGCCGAATTAGCATAACATGACGAAACATGACATTTTCTTTCCTTCTGCTCCAAAAAACCCATTCTTTGGCATTGGAAACCTGGCAAAATGCATTAATTTGGCACTTAATTGAGCCTTTCCACTCAAATTTGCTTTTAACGACCAGTGGAGTCAAAAGGGTCGACACAGCTTCCTGTAGGAGTTTTCTGACGTACCAGAACCTATAATTTTTTAAATTTGATACAATGACTATTTATTTTTATGCATACAGTTACCGTAGCTCAATGCTTGCAGTTACCTTGCAAGCTGTCTCACATTCGTACCAAGATATCTAAAGGACCAAAAACCTCAATGAGAGAGGTATGTCAGTGATTCATAATTTAGCGTTCTCGATAATCTTATTACAGCCAGAAAGATTTTACAGCAATCTACCACAATGCCTTTACAAGAGCGATATATAACGAACCAACCTCCTGTGCTACCCGCAACTTCTGTAACCTTTTTCGTTTCTTTTGCATACAGAATCACAAAGATTAGCGCCAGCAAGGCAAAAATTGCACACAATGCCAGAACGATGGTCCATCTTCTCTTTGGCACGAAATCTTTGCCTGGATCACTTAGTTCCAGTTTTTCCGTCGATCCTTCGTACCGAACCATGCCTGTCACGCGAGTTTCATCAATTTCACCGTGCCTGTGCAGTTTTTCGCCAACTAATACTAAAGTCTCCTGGCAAGTTCCTCACCATACATGCTGGCGGTCAATGGCACGCGGGTCGTCTCGCGGGCATCACGCGTAGCCCTAGCCCTGTCCGAATAGGGGAAACGGAATGGGTGAAGCAAACGTTCGAGCGAGAAGAAGAATTGTGTGTGTTGGCTATTTTTTCCCAACATACCCACCAGCTTAACCTGTGTACCGAATAATTTCCCAATTCTTTTAATGTCTTTTTCTTTGAAAATTCTTCGGAGACACAGCCCGTCACTGATCCTAGACTGTTGGGGCAACTAATGTAAAGAAAGTTTCTTCTTACCCCCCTCTAGCCCCAATTTGGGCAGACATTTTGCAGATGCTGTTTTACTTGTAGAGTTTGGTTCAATGTATTTGTTGTAGCCTAAACATTCTAAAGGGGCCAGGACCTGCCAAAGGCCAAGATCAATGAGGATCATTTGATAAAATAGGACATAAGAAATTTAAATAAGTCACAGACAGAAATCTTTTAGAAAACGGGGTTGGATCAAAGTCGATTGGAATTAGCAGTTTTATGCAATTAGACTTCAGCAAGCAAACAGGTTTCTTGACATGTTTGTGCAAGCGACAAATCAAGTAGATCGTAAACAAATAACGGACGGCCTAAAAGAATTGAAGGATTTACCCGACAAGATGGCAGGATATTATAAAGCCATATGATTGGCTAACTTTGTAGCCAATGGGATTAAAATACATTTACAGAATGAGTCGGCATTTTAAGTAGTTTGGCTAGCCGATCTCTGCAGTTCGACAGAGAAACCCTAAAGGCCCCCTAATTTCCCGTTTTCTCTACCAACTAAACAAAATCTAGTGCCTCAAACGAAAGGGAATTGGGTACCAGGGGGCATGCCCCCACATTTTTGCAAAGCAATAAAGCGCTTTTCTGATTCTTTTATTGTTAGTGATGAATTTTCCCTTGACCCCCGAATAATTTTCATGGACTCCAACTTATGTCGGTGCCCATGAATTCTAGGGCTTAAGCCTTGGGAAAACAACTAAGTATTTCACAAAAAATTCCATTCCACTAGTCTAGTTAAGAGTTTAGCTAAAAGTGTACTTATTGGCCTGTTTAGATAACCCTGCTTGCTATTATTTAGTCGCGTTGAGTGACGTTGAATGAAGTTTGATCCTGGTCAAAAATGTTTAGCGATGTTTAGCCCCGTGTTTAGTTGTTTTGCCATCAAATAAACATTCGGTGTTCTTGCACAGGCGCAGTAGAATGAAGTTAAACAAGGACATAAAGCTTTACAGCTCGGTCGCTCAAGCAAATTGAGAACTAAATGGGTCCTTGGGCAAACGAATAGGTTTCAATCATAGGCGTAGACGTGCATTTTTTTCAGGGGGAAGGGGGCCCAAAAGATTTCCTCTGATGCTTCCAGCCTCTCTGAAGGATTGGCCTCGAGTTGGATCTGACCTTATGTTCACAATAATTTCATACTTTGTTTTGCTGTAAACGCACATATCTAATGCAACAAATCTTATGCGTGAAACCAATAATATAACAAACTAATCTTAAAATTGGTAGAGCACTTCCTTATTTTCCAGGAGGGGCTCAGCCCCCCCTTGGTTTTCGTCAGGAGAGGCTGAAGCCCCAGAGCCCCCCCTGAGTTTACACCTATGGTTTCGATGACTTGAAAGTGAAATTGATCTCCCTCTTTTTATACACAGTCTAAAAAAGTATATTTGACAAGAACAAGATTACAAAGACGATGCCAATGGGAGCATGATAGCCATGACTAACCATTGACCTTAACAAAAAACAATACAGCAGCACCAAATTGCCCCCCCCCCTCTTCCATACTTTTGCGTGATGCGTTATTGGCCATATTTTCGTGTGTGAATCGTGAAATTTCGATTTCATATGCGTGATTCGTTAGTTAAGGTTCCAACGTGAAGCGTGAAACATGAGTTTTCCTTGCGTTATGTCGTGAAAAGGTTTTAACTATCCGTGAATTCGTCAATGAAATTTTGAATGATAATTTAAAAATTTGCCTCAATTTGGTGCGTAATAAACCGTAATATTTTGAGTTTGAAAGTAGTGTTGTAGTCCTTCAAGCAGGGCTCTGATTAAGCAAAAGCTGATATTACGGTTTTTGTTTGCGTGAGCGTGAAAAGCCAATTTTGCAGTGCGTGAATGCGTGAAAAGTCAAAAAATTGTGCGTGAATGCGTGAATCACAACCACTATGGGGAGGGGCCACCAAAGGTCAGGGGCGGACTGGATCCAAATTTAGGGCCCGGCAAATACGTCGAGAAAGGGGCCCCAAAATTCAAATTAAGTTTACGGGTATCTTTTGCGGCAACATTTTTAAGACTGGCTTGAAAGGCTTTTGGAATGTTGCTATTAGTTTTCATTAGTTACCTTAAGAAACCTCAAGGTAACTTCAAATACCTTAAGAAACTCCAGATTCAACACAGCGGAGCCACATTAAAAAGATATATGATTTAATACCGTATAATAAAGATGTAGCCAAATATGTAACTAAGTTCCAAACGAAATAAAATACTCAACAACTTTACAAATAATCAAGAAAAATCTTGGAATTTTCATCTTTTTATTGTACTTGTGATCTTTGCAAGGATTTACGTTATATTTATCGTTGGTAATTTAAATTAGTTGGTTTTGATTAGCTCCAGTATAGCTAGAGATTGTGCCAACTTTAGATAAAGAAAGAAAAAAAACAAACCAGGAATGTAGGCATTGGCGTAAAAGATTAACATGGGGGTTCTAGAATCCTTTATTTGGGTCCGCGTGTATTGCCTAGGGTTTCATTCTGACGTAGAATAAGTGGAAAGAGAAAGTTATGCCATTGCAGGGGGAAAATTAGCGTTTTCTAGCTAAATGACTTTTTTAAGTGGGAGAAGAATGTAGCAAAGAAGATTTAACGGCAGGTTGTGGTCGAGAATTTATTTTTTCTATAGTGTATGAATTTCTAGGGTTAAATCTGGGTGAATTAAGCGTCGCTGTAGTCTTTCTACAACTAAACTTTTGATTGATGGATGGCTAAATTCCTCAAACATAAAAGTCCGCAATGAAATAGTATCTACCCACAGAACAAATCAATGGATGTCTCAGCTATTCAAGTAAATATTGATATGTAATTTCTCAGTCAAAGCATAATGGGGGTTGATATTTTTCCGATCATTGGTTGAGCAGCCAGGTTAATTGATTGGTTGAGCAGCAGGTATATGGAGACACCAGTAGCTTAGGCAGGGCAGTGAAACGTTACTGGAAGGTGGTAGAGAGGGGGGAGGGGGGTAACAAGGTGTTTAGATTGTCCCGGGGTCTACTATAGGTCGCCACCATGGCTAGAAACTTTGGCCGAATTCAAGAAAAAATTTGGAAATATGACATTATAGGGATTGGCATTCTAAAATATTTACAACATTAAGTTTGGCCAAAGGAGGATCCTAGGCAATGCCTGTTAGCTTTCGCTTACAATAATTCCCATGGTTCAAAGTGGTTTGATTTGACATAACAATGGGGAAGAAGTTGGAGTTGGTTTTATAATAAACTTTCAAGTGTCAGAATAGGAAAAAAGATTAACAACGAGGAATGAGTTGGAAATGGTACAAGCGATGCGAATGTGGCGAGTCAGAATTATAGGAGCTGACTCTAGGATAATCTGGACTGAAAGAAAACAAAGCTGGGTAAAAATAGAAGGAAATGGAAAAAGGCTTGAAGTTCAACGAAAACAAGCAACGTCTTAAAAATGTTCTGCGAAGATTTCCTTCTCGAATGTAGAAGAAGGTACAGCATTAGCTTTCTCTACATTTCACCTTTATTTGTGGCTAAATATGACAGTTTTTGACCGGTGTTCGCGTAAAGCCAATCTCCTCAAACTTTCTCCGTAATCCTATGAAATGACGTCCCTGAATGATAATTTTTTCACAATTACCGACAAACCAAGATCATAATCTCAACTTTTGGCGACAAACGCAACATTTCCGACACACATAACTTTAAGCAAATTTCTAAAAGCAACAGATAAAACACTGTCTTGTTTAAAGAGGACAATAACTAAATGTTATCAGTAAGAAATTTTCAAAAGTAGTGAGTCATTCCATTCTTCGTTTGGATGTCAAAGTCTACATCCATATCTATATGAGTATAATACTTGTAATGCATTTTAGTCTTCCAGTTGCATCTTCTGTTCTTGTTCAGTTTACAATGGCAGACATATGCTGTTTTGATTCACTTTTCTATGCGTTACACGATTCTTGTCTGATCGAAGCACAAACAAGAAGGGGGGCTGAGCCCTCCACTGTTTTGATGTATATTCTCAAATCTATCTGGATAGCATTAAAGCAATCTACCTTTCTAGGAATTGAGTCAAAAATCTGTCATGTCCTTGCAAGCATTGAAACTGAGGGCCCGAAGAGAAATTTTTTCCAATTTTGGAACTTCCATTAAATATTGTATTATTGCATTAGGAACAGCGAGCCCTGGGCCCAGAATACTGTGTGCTTACGTGGGACCCCAAATTTTGGAAAATGTTTTTTTCAGCTCTTAGATACCTTAAAGTGATCTGTTTTTTATTCTGTAGCCACTTATCTCGAGAAAGTCTAGGTGTAATTGGCACGAGAAAAGGGGCCCCTACCAAAAAATACAAGTTGCCAATTCATAGTAAAACGAAAAAAATTTCACTAATTATGGGAGGGGCCAGTCCGCCCCTGTCCGCCGCTGTCAAAGATGTTTACAGAACTTCGTGCGTGATCAAAACACAGTTCAACCTGAACATGGAAGGAGATAGCTCTAAAATAGGGTCAGTTTTCGTGGACTGAAGAAGAAACTGTGCTACTTTTAAAAGTAGTATTCGACTACAAAGCTGCAAAGCTTGCAGATTGACAGGATTGGAAAACTGTTCGGACAAAGTACGACGACACATCGTCAACGCTTCGTGAAGATTCTTCAACACAGTAGTCTGTCAACTTGATGTTCGGTTTTCTGGCGCCAAAAAGGCACGGATTACACTTTCAAACTACCTCGAATTGAAAAATATTCTGTCTCACTTTCGACAAATAACGTAGACGGATCCGATCTGGACCAGATCCACCCGTTTACACGGGATCCGGTCCAGATCGGAACTATACGGGATCACCTCTGAAAGCGATCCCAAAAGTGTTCGGATAGCGGATCCAAAAGTATACGGATCCACCAGTTCCCGTGTAAACGGGATGTTTGGTGTGGCCCTTAATGCTGTTTCTACATTACTATACATTTTGCTAAAAGATAAATAGAGAAGGACGAAATGCTAGATAAGGTAAACTTTTGTGGTATTTTCTGGTGCTACAAGAAACGTTCTGATGTATGAATGAATTTTAGCGTTGATTCCAAAAATTGTTTAACTTTTTTATGTGAGAATCTTTTTTTCACCATACAACATAATATGCACAAGGGTTTGATTTGACAGGTTTTAAGTGCTATTTAGTTGCAGTATTTCGTTGATCTACCTGCCCTCAGTCTATCAGTTTTCTATTTGGAACAAATGTAAGACAGCGCTTTTGATTAAATGAAGGGATAGGTCCCTCGTGTCTCTCTTGAATACACAACTGATTGGTGAATAACAGAAGCTCCTAGAGCAGACCCGTTTCAATGGGAAGTAGGAAGTCTTTGCTAAACAGGTTAAGGATTTTTGGACCTCATTAGCAAATACCAAAGTGTGATCAAATATCAATTCAAATTTACTTCCACGAAAATCTTCATCGAAGGGCGGATTTAAGCGGCAAGGAATGGGAGGGGGTGGGGCTAGATCATTATTTGAAGTTGGTGCCACACCCTTCATGCGACGGGACATTTTGAAAACGCTCATTTTAAACTTTCAATTTTATTAAAGAATTTAACGAAGGGCGCAATAATTTTGGAGGGTTGTCGCACTCCGCAGAACCCGCGGTAAATTTATCCCTGTCTTACTAGCCTGTGCTCCAGACACTTAACCTGAAGGAGGAGGGTCTGTGAACTTTCTACAGGTTAAGGGTCTGGAGTACAGGCTATGTCTTACATGTTGCTACTTGAGTGCTTTAACGTCCTATCAAATATTTGTGAGTAAATCGAACCTTAAAGGAAATATATTCTACAGGCACTGCGAAGCGTTAAGAAAAGTAAAGGGTTTAAAAAAGTGGGGGGGGGGGGTAAAACCGAATAAAAGGAGGCTTGACTGGTGAAACATTGCTTTCCTTTTTTTCCATTTTTGACAAATGCCCCCCGTCCCTGCATCCTTCTCCGAGGTGACTGCTTTACGGCCTTGTCGTTATTTGCCAAAGTTCGAAAACAACGTAGAGGGAGTTTTGATATCAATTATTGACAACAGAAAGAGACCCACGCTAACTCCATCACTAAAAAGATTCTTTCAAAGATGTCGCTCAAATTCCTACGTGAAAGGTTATGAAATTTAGAACTTTACGTAATATCGAGAGGCAAATTACTTGATAAATATCTGGTACACTTTTCATGGAATCCCTGTCCTCTAATTTGGAATTTCTTGGAAACGACCATGATTTTGTGGAGATCGCGTACACTACCTTTAAGAATGAAATACCCTCGTGTTATTATGAACGTTTTCCTATTACTGCTCCACGATATTGTAACTTAAGTGCTAGGCCGGTTTTGTTTCCTAGTCGTAGTGTTGGTGTTATCATAGGCCACTTTCGAACCGCGTAGATCATCATTTATATATACTGTTTCCATATTTCAAGCAAAATTTTTAAATATGGGTGCTCATTTAAAGTGGTTTATAGTCAAGGGCAATATGTTATGAGCATAAATGGTTTACAAAACAGTTTAAAAAGCATGGCTTTTGACGGTAAAATGCACAGGTCACTTAATGCTGAAGATCATCAGAACGAGGTTTCATTTGAACACAGCAGAGCCTCGTTTAAAATCCTACCCATTATAGGCCAATGGTTGTTCAAGACATCTTCGCAGGTGCATGGTTTCGAAAACAGATTACGCATTTTATGAAAAGAAACGCTACGGCTGGGGAGTTAAAAAAACACCACGTTTACGATTCTCACGTTTGATGTACGTAACTCTCGCATTAGTGTTGTAATAGACCATCTTCCGAGCCGTGTAGGTCATTACTTATTCATGCTGTTACCATCTTTTAAGCTAAATGTTTAGCCAATAACAGATTGGTTGAATTTGCAATGCTTCTTATAGTGTTTGGACACAAAACTAGCAGATTTACATTGTTGAGTGTTCTGCAGTTGCGGAGATTGTAAAAACCGGACCAGGAGATGTGGAACAACAGACCAAAGCTAATACTTTTTGAATGAGAATCTGAAAAACCCAAACATTCTATTAACTCCTACTTCCAACAAGTTTGCAAATAACCAAACACTTTTTCAAAAAACTTCTCAATTTCAGCTGAGCCTAAATTTTCTTGAGATTTGTTATAAACTTCAAACCGTGGACCGGGCTACGCAGAATTCAGAGAGAAAACATCCTTTGCATATTATCAACAAAACTTTTATATATATTTATAACTGCAATCATTTTACATGACCGCGTGTTCCTACTCCCTACTCCAATCTAATCTATTGCTGACGTGCTGAGCTGCAATTCGCTGCGCACGCCGCTACGCAGTACTTTACAACAAGATTTGAGGCTTTGAGTCTGAAGTAATTTTCAAAAAAATTTTATGAAGAAATTTTAAATCATTGCTGTTGACTTCCTTCATAACGAAAACATTCTAGGAAATGAAACCTACTACACACTGTTTTATAAGAACCAGTAAATTGAATTCCAGGCTGACTGTTCTTAATTTTTTCGAAAATCTGGGGCTGGGTTGTTCTTAATTTGTTTTTAATCTAATAGAGTGTAAGCAGTGCGAATACTAGCTTTTTCACTCTAGGGCGGTGTTCAGGCCTAATTTGCCAACAAAGTGAGTGAGACAGCCTTAATTAGCTGACAAATTTGATTATTCACCGAAAAAGCACCCACACATCGCTAAAACTCTTCGTTTTTGAGATAAAACGTTGTTAGAAATTGCATTTTTCAGTAGCTCAGCCTCGGCTTGTTTTTAATTTGCTTTTTACTTTTGACCAATTTTGAGGCTCGTGTTCTGATAAAATCGTTCTTATAAAAAAGAGTGTAGCACAATACCCCATTATTTTTTTATAAAAATAGAAATTTCAATGTTGAGTTCTCCAGTTTGATAACACTTTGTGAACTTTCCTTTTGGTGAGGGTTTTCGCAGCTGCAGAACGCACGCTCGTCAGTCCTTCTGTTGTTTTTAATCAAATGCACTTGGCTTTTCTGACAAGAGATTTGCTTCTGTTCTTATGGTGTACTTGGATGAATTAAATAAATTCTAAACCTCTTTGCATACAGTACATTGTTTTTTCACAAAATTTCGAAATCTAGGATTCCTTAAAAATTCCAGTTTGCTAGTTTTTTCTGCTTCGAATCATGGAGTACCTTAATTTTCTCTGATTTTCCAGAACCCCTTTTTATAAAAATGAGTTTCTAAGCTTGGTGTGTATTTCTCAACCTTTTTGCACCAATGTCACCCAAGTTCTGTTTCATGGATTAAAAAATTAGACTTTCGATAAAATTAGATTTTTGATAAAAAACTAAAATCTTGGGCTATTTCTAAAATTTCATCAATATTGACCTTCACTGTTTTTAATATATTATTCACAATAAGAAGTGAACCTGTTTCAGAAGTGACACCAAAGGGACAAAAGGAGGCAACGGGTGGGATGAGCCTCACAAAAAGGCATATTTATCTATTCGCAACTGCTGTTCCTATTTAGATCAGAAAAAGACATCTTGAAAATGAAGTAACTTTTGGCCTAAGAAAAATATTTTAGATTTTTACATTGTTTGCAATTCCTCCCCCCCCCCCCCCCCGAAACAAGGCTAGTCTATAGACGGCCCAGAAACCATTATTGAAAAAACTTTTAGTGTTAGATGTTGCCACTGTGATGTCACCAATGGTTACGAGAAGTATCAATCAGGGAAACGGGAGTGAGTAGACAATTCGAATTGTTTCTTTATGCAGAGAAAATAAAGTCTCTCAAGAGGAAATTACAAAGCCTAAAAGCCACGCCTACCAGTTGGCAAAGTGAGAGCTTGCAACCCCCTATCTTGACATCTCTAGCGACGTTCCTTCATTTTCCCTCTTATCTTTTGGCCTAAGGAGCACTTGCCCCATTGCACCCCGTTCTTTAGCGCCCCTGTATTTCAGAATAACATTGTGGAAACGCTCATGACGTTGTCTATTCTTTGATGATTTTAATGATTGAATTGCCTCTACAGCCCTCGGTTTACGGGTATAGAAAGAATATGGACCCACATACAGTTACTCAAAGAATGCCTTACATCCTTTGAAAATTCGAAATTTCTAAGAGTAACAAAATATATAGAGTATATATAAT
Organism: Rhopilema esculentum; assembly: GCF_013076305.1. The sequence goes on from NW_027019653.1 coordinate 3,498,145, forward strand.
TAAAGAGTATCAAAATCTACTGGAACAAGAATCTTGAGCAAGAAAGACAAAATAGTTAAGTTTAACTCAATTCATTTATGATTCATTAATAATATACATTAACAATTTAATAACTACATTAAGTTTTAGATGCAAAATGAATATACATGTATACATGTTATTGCTTGTCTATAGTTTTTAAAACCACTAATTCAGACATAATTACAAAATATTTAATTTAGTTCTTATACTGCGTAAAACTGTTAATCAACTAACATTTTTTCTTTCTGGTTTTCGATGTCTCTTTATTGATGAAGTAACACCTACAGTGTAATATGTTGAGCTTAAGAATAGGGAGGACTAACTTATCGAGCGTGACCGGGTCGATATGTCTCTATTTTCTCAGGATCTTAAGTTCCTTGAGATAATGCGTGCCCTCATCTCAAAAAGGTTGCCAACCTGCTTTCTAATGCGAACAAATGTTGGCGTTCTAACGGGGCCTTTTCGCTTTTTCTTATTCGACCTGTCTTTTACCAAGGCCCGTTTCATTCTCTGTAGAACGTCGAAAAGATTTCTTGGCCTAGTTTCAGACTCCTTATTAGTAAGGGTAGGTTCAGGGGCTTTACATTCATTTGGACATGACAATATTTCATTGTAATCAGGCCGGTCAAAATTATCGCCTGTTATTTGGGTAATAGGACAAGAAGTACTTTTTCTTTTTAATTGGCTCACTCGTGCAAGAGAGCTTTTCGTGGCTTCTTGCACCACTTCTACTTTTACCTGTTCAACCTTGTCTAAACAGGCAACTTGGGCAGAACAATTTCTATTCTTGCTAAGATAATTCGCTGCCAAGTTTTGACCTAAACACGAATCTTTGGAAAGATCTCGTGTTGGCTGTTTCTTAGCTTTTCTAGTAGTATTTATAATCTCACAGGTATAATAATTGTCATTACGTTTAACTAAACGCAATATGTTAATACTACTGCGAGAAGTATCTTTCCCTTTCGAAGGGAATTTGGCATGGTTCTCTGCCCAGCCCGCTACATAACTGCTTTCATTAAAGGGAATTTCGTTTGCCTTAATTGTCCTCACATTGTCAGAGACACTATGTCTCCTCTTTCTTTCCGGTTGCGTGACGTCACACTCTGGTGCTTGCACCTTCTCAGCAACCTCGACACTACGCTTTCGCTTCCTTCCATGGACATCGAAACGAGGAATATCCTCAGATTGGTTAACCAAGTTATCAACCTGAAGAAATTCTTCCATCTTGAAAGAACTGGTCTTGAAAACCGTAGCCCCAGTTGTCATGGCAACGTTAAACTCTTCCTTGTTTCTCATGTTGCAGAGTGCGAGATTTTTCTTAAGTTCCTCCTTAACTGGAAGGAAGTTCCTTAAGCGCTCCTCCACATCGACGGTAGAGAGATCAAGCAAGAGCTGTATTTCGTTTGGCATTGTTGCTCTGAGGCTTGGATTCTGAAGGATGAAATGAAACGCAAATTGATAAAAATAAATGAATTTTGAAACGGTTTTGAAATGAATTTTCATTTTTATTTGCCTTTTAGGAATGTAAGTTGGGCTGAGTTGTTGTTCAACTTTGGGAATAACATTTTGTTGCTTCATTTATTTGTTTATTTAATCTTATTTGAACACGATACTCTATCAGCTATTTAACAAATTATCTAAAAAATAACGAAAGCTGTTCTTCCAAGGGGTCGTGTTTGCGTTGCTCTACCTCAAGAACTCCTTTAGTCTTACTTTAAAGGAGCTCAATTTGTTTTGCGATCTTGTTCCAGGTACTTGCTCCCTGGCATTCAAAATACTTTTTGCTGTATTCAAGACGAAGTCAAGGAATTTCGAAATCATCAAATTTTCTTGCGTTATATTTCAAAATATTCGACCTAGGAGTGAATTTATTTTTGAGGTTCTCTGGGCAGTGTCCATTATATACTTTGTATATAGTAATTAGCCTGTCATATTTTATTAGATTTTGTACATTGAGCCAATCGCATACCCATTGAGCTTTCTTAATATGATTGTTGTCGATAAGATATCAATGTCACGTTTTTGATCTTCATTCGATGGCAGATTCAAATTTTTGGCTTTTTTATATAAACATGTAATCCCAAATGATACTAAAACTTGCGGAAGAATAAAAATGGAAAGGAAATATGCCAAATTATAATCGCACCCTATCTATTGTCTCGACTGTTGCCAGTAATCTGTCCAATGATTTCATTGTCTTGCGCACAACTTTCCCAAACTTTTTAAGTCTGGAGTTAATCGATTCGTCATCTGCCTGAAAAAATTATAAATATTGCTATGAGATCTTAATACAATAAGAAATTGAAGGAAATGGACACATAGATGAAAGTAAACAATAAATACAGATGAACTGAGAAGAGAAATAAAGATAGTAACTTTGGCAATAATGCCTCATTCGCATAAGCTCAGTATTATAATGTCAAATACCTAAATAATTCGCAGTCTTATAATTTCAGTAAAGGAAATCTCAAGATTGGCATTTTTGATTTTCTTACCAATGCATTCAGGAAGATAAGATCTTTAAAACAGAAGTCTGCCTGGTGTTTTAACTACAAATAAAATGTTGAAAAATCAATCAGAAGGTTGTAGGAATAGAGAGAGGTGAAAAGAATCTCTTGCAGAAAAGGACAAAATTTGAGGAAAGCTTGCGTAACTCAATATGCAGTGGATTGTCAAAAGAAAATGTTATTGTAGGACTTTTTGCTCAATTTCTTAGGATAATAACGATGGTGAAGCAGAGAGAAACAATTGGTCTAAAGAGGAAGGGGCAGTCAACCAAAGCAAGCAAATGTTTTCTCAAAGCTGTAAATGACATTGATTCCTGCTTTGCCTTAGATTTTAGCGATATATTTAAAGAGGAAAAGCATGTGATTCTTCAATATTACAAAAAAGGAATTTGATTAAAGATTCCAAAGTTCCATTTTTTTCTTATATTTCTGTAACCAAGTTTCATTTTCCTTTAATCTTTTAAAATGTTCACTTCCTTCCAATCATTTTGAAAATCGTCCAGCACAGATTTTATAGTCGTTAATTCTGCCTATTCCTATTTCAAGACTATCTGTACATGAAATGAAATAGAGCTGGTTGTAAAAACAATGATACTTTCTTTCGCTCACCTTTGTGAAAACCGATCGGCGAAAAGATGAGTCCGACAATTGTTTGATGACATCATGATCATCTGACGACGTTTCAGTCAGATGTTTCGCGATGTTCAAGAACAGTCCTACAAAAACAGAAATGTGTTGAATTAAAGATGAAATCCAGTCTTTTGTGTTCAACTGGAAAAATTTACTTGCTGTTAATCTCGTGCGAAAATAAATTCACTATTTCTGACGATACATTGAAAAATCTGGAAGGAGGTTCTGCCTAATAGTGTTTGTAATGCCCTCAGGGCAATAGAGGTGGAAAATATTGTTGGAATTCCACGGAAGGTGACATAATTAAGAGCTCACTTAAGCCTTCAAGGTTCCCCTATACAGTAAATGAAAATAGGGTGCTGCTCACTCGCGAAGAGTTTTTTAAACGAGTAAAGTTTGGGCAGTTTGAGCCGAAAGGGGGCAATTCGAAACGGTTGTGTTTCAGAAAACAAAAGAGCAGTCACGTGAATACAAGATGATTGAAAAGAAACACGGCATAGAGAGGGAAAATTAGAGACGGACTGGAGAGAAAAAAGGATGAAGTAAAAATAAGAAGAGGAATAAAAAGGAGAAATAGATGAAAAGCTGGAAGGGAAAAAGAAGAGGAAGAAACTTAGGGCGAAAAGAAAGTAGCGGATAAGAGAGAAGATGAGTTTTGTGGATTCAAGACGATTGATAAGAAAAGAGGAAACGGCGGGCAGAAGAAGTAGAAGAAAAAGAGAAGACGATGACGAGAATAGAGAAGAGCAAGAAGGTTTAAAAGGATGAAGAGGAAGAAGTAGAAGCTACAGATGAAAAATAGAAGATACAAGAAGCAAAGGCATAAGAAGGAGAGGAAAGGGGAGCCAGAAAGGAAGACAAAGGAGAAGAAGAAGGAAGAAGAAAATTAGAGGGAAGAAGTTGCATAAGAAGGGTAAGACTTCTTTAATCCATTTGTAGAAGGGCTAATAGCGAAGTGAAGTTTCAAGCAGTGATCACATCACATACCGTAATTGTGCGCAAAATGGCTGAAAATGGAGAGCAGTTTTCTCCTTTGGCGTTGGCCAACGTTGAATACCTAAAATGAAATAGAAAAATTTGTAAATGGAATTCGATTGTCAAACCAACTGAGTTATCTTGATAATGTAAAGGGTTTCGTTGCCTCGGAAGTTCTTCTTCAAATGTAGAAAAAGTGATACATTCAGATTCAAGTGAGCGTAGGTACTTTATGCCCCTGATTTCAAAAGAAATAGAAACTTGTAGTTCACATGAAATGAATCGTTCTCTTACTCTTACATGCTACTTTTATGCGTGTCTGTTTCAAAGCTTGTACTCTAGTACCATACACTCATTTTTTTTATAAGAAACAAAGGTCGATGTTGAGTACTCCAGTTTCTTAATGTTCTGGAGATTTCAATACTCATTGTTTCTTAAGAGTTTCTTAATCTTGATGTCATGAATGGTGTTATGAAATGTTCGTGACCTTTTTTGTCACGTCAAGAGATTCGCTTCCGTTCTGATGTTGTATTTAGACGTTGGAAGTATATTTTTATCCCGTGTGTCTTAATTTCTAGGCCAACAGGGCAATCTTGTTCTTGGATTTTACAAAATGTCGTTTTTCTCAGTTTTATCGCGATTCAATAGTTTCTTATTTTTTTTGCTTTGAGTACTGAAGTTTCTAAATTTTTTCTGCATACTCGTTTCTTAAAGCCAGTTTCTTATAAAAAAAATGAGTGTATGTAAGACAAACGAAGCACAGGATATTTTGCCTGCCTTGCCGGATCTCTGAATCTTGCAATGAGTATGAATAATTTTCAGAAATGGAGCAATACGAAGTGATAAGAGTTGTAAAATAAATTAAATTCAAAAAATGTCTGTGTCGAACTACACTGAGTGGGCAAAAGTATTGCACAGGTTTGACAATTCAGTAATGGCGACAGCGTTGCCAACAACAAAGAGATTGAAATTCAAACCACTTTTGTGAAGCCATTAGGAGTCTTTTTATGGTTAAAATCTAATCAAACCAAACTTCAAACTGTTGAAAACACTTTTAATTTAAAAATTGAAAAAAGTTACAAAAATAAAATTTTTTGACTTTTATTGGACAGTCTCCCAGCTTTGAAACCTCCGTAAGACTTGCTAAAACTTTATTGAAAAGTTTAGTAACAGGTTTTGTTTATCGCAAAATGATAAGTTCAGAAAAACATTTGCAAGGTCACATTTAGATGTTGAAGTACCAAGTTGATCATAAATGGCCTTGTATTTGGTGAAAAGTGTCATAATTTAAGCCATTTTATTAAGCCAACTCTTTTACAGCTATTGAGGCACTTGAGTGAACCTGTTCATCGCCGGAATTTTGGTATTTTCATTTAATGAGAGGACGAAATATTGTTTTACGCAATTTGCAGCATTATTTGTTCCCATTACAAAATCGCAATCGGTTGGAAAGATAGACTTTACGATTTGTGACACATTTTATTGATTGAATTTTGCTGCGACATATCACCAAGAGGCCGCTGAGATTAGGCCCATTGTGGCTCCAAAAATTTCCGATCAAAACATTTAGCAGATTCTCCAACAAAAGTGAGGAAATTGAGCAGTTCTGGACACACAAGGATAAAGTAAGTACCCTCGAGTTCATTGTAATATTTGAACAAAGTGTAGATGAACTTTTTTATTGGAAATGTTTCAAAGGTATGTACTTCAATCATCATGGCTCAATTTTTGTGTTTTTGCGACATGCCAATATTGTTTAAAAAAAAGGCAAAAATCAATAATATTCTTGCATTTACTATTTTTATCAAACATTCATAAATTTTTCAACATATTCCAGATAAAGCGATTAGGCCCATTGCAGCTCCAAAAGTTTCCGGCTGAAACATTTAGCAAAATCTCCAACAAAAGTGAGGAAAATGAGCAGTTCGAGACCTAAAGGACAAAGTAAGTACCTCCAATTTCATTGTAATAAGAAATCGCAAATTGGGGCAAAGATGAACTTTTTTACTGCAAACGTTTCACAGGTACTTCAATCATCATGGCTCAATTTTTGTGTTTTTGCAAATGTTGATATTGTTTAGAAATAGGCAAAAAACGAGAACCATCTTCCATTTACTATTTTCATCATCAAACTTTGATAAATTTCCCAACATATTCCAGTTAAAAAGTCATCTTATAACGTTTACGAAACTTGCTATGGCCACTTGAATTTTGGCTCGCTAACAAATTCTGCTACAGTGCCGCCATTTCTGTTTTAGCCAGTGCAATACATTTGCTCACTGAGCGTTTGAAAATAAAGGCTTAAAGATATAAAAAGGAGAGGAAATACTTAAAGATACTGACAAAAAAATGCACCAAACATACACTAAATGGGTTAAGGAAAGACAACTGAAATTTTGTTCATTTGATTGAATAAAAACCTATGTTTTCTACTTTCAGCTAATTTTAAATTTGCATATCTGATTTGTGCTAAGATTTAAGGCAAAGTTTAAAATTTTATGTTTTCATATGTTCAAAATACTGAAAGAAAATTAATATCGAAATTTATAAGCTTGAATGTGGTTGTCTCGATTATGTGCGGTTGCAACTAAAAACGAGGCTTCCCACTTGGATACAGTTGCCATGGAAAAAGCTCTTGGTTTCAAAATGGGGGATTGAGTGATATCTCAATAATGTAAAACTTTTTGAACAATAAATTAATTATGAAATACTATTTTAAAAACTGCCAAGAAATAAATAAATAATCAATAAAATAACTGCTAAGAAAATAACTTGTGATTCCAATCAGTTTACAATTTCTAAAGTTTTTTTGTTCAGAACGCAGTTGAGCTTTCATGTTTTAAAAAGTCGGCTATTGTGAATAATTAGCAAAGCTTTGAGACAAATTTTGTGAATTTCGTAGAATCAAAAGACAATTCTATAGGCTTTTCAGCATTAGAATTTATTGGAAAACATATTGCTTCGTCAAAGGAAATTGTTGACTAAAGTTATAAGACACTAACAATTATAAGTAACTCTGGCTATTATAAAGAAATGAAAATCCCTCTATTTCAGAAAAGACTTCCGACCTTTTGAAGAATCTTGTCTATATACCATTCATAACTGTGTAAAACTGCATACATTTATCGAAAAGCTAACATTCTTTTTTCTTTGATAACTTTAGGTTGAAACGATAAACCTCTTTAGTAGTATTTTCACTTTATTTGCTTTGCCCGCCTTTAAAGGGATATGCTTTAATTTATTAGAGCAATTATTTCATTCCAATCTTCTCCAACCTAATTCTAACCTCATCTTCTCGTATACTTGTCATAATGCCAATAACTCTGTATATGCAAGAAAACTTTTGAAGCAAAAAGAACCTAAATACCTAAGTTCCTTGAGCTTCTTTTTCTCTTTATTTAAGAATAGAATTCCCTTAATGTCTTTTATATTAAAATCTTTCCCCACAGTTCTTCACATCTTTGAAAATTTTTTTTCGAATGGTATTTCCTAAGAGAATAAGAATGTGAATATTATTAAGTTTTACAATACAACAGTAAAAATTTTTTCATCTAATAAATACTGTAAAATTTGAAACGAAATTCCCAATGCAAAGATTGACCATCAACTACATGAAATTTATTGTAAGCAAAGTCTGTATATAAGTCATTAATTTTCAATGTAAGTTACAAATATTGGCAAGGAAAATACTTGTATATATTTAGTATTATGAAGTAAGCAAATAATAACCTTTTTTTCATTTTTAAAACATACTGTGACGGTTTCTGGCCTTTCTTCCATTGTTTTTTCGTCGTCAGACATTATATCTTCTTTCTGAAATTTCGCTACAATGTATTACAAGGAGTCAAATTTTTCAACTATTTATACAACTTTGCACACAAAGAACTCAAATTTTCTAAAACATTTGGTGAAATTGCGAATTCGCCTGGAAAATTTTTTTATAAAGTAACACAAAAATGGTGGCCAAAGCCATTTAAAAGTATGAGAAAATGCAAAATTCCGTCAAAAAAGACAATATAAATATTTTAGATTTAGTTGCAACATACCTTTCCAAAGTAGGAATATAATGAATGCTCTATTATAGCTCAGAGAACAAATTTATTAGAAAAAATAAACATGCCTTAAATTTCGTGCAAAAAAAATTTTCAGGACTCAAATGCTGTTACATAGAAATGGCGTGAGCAAATGAATGAATGCAAAGATTCAAATCTCCGCCGCCACTTACCGCTCTTTCGACGCCGGAATTCGAAAGTTCCGCCGGGTGTTTTCTCTCAGTTTTCATCTCCAATTTTTGCTGGTTTCCAAATGTTAGTATTTCTACCATTTATCAGCAAATTGAAGCTTTGTTTGTAAATAGTCCGTGAGCTTTTTCAACAAGATAAATTCGCGTGTTGCAAATCAGTTGAAAAGTAACAACAAAATTTGTAACGGTTTTTTTCATTTTAAAAGAGCTGATTAATTTGACGTCGCAACTGTCGCCATCGTTGCTAGGGAACTACGGCTATCATGCAATGCGTTTTGAAACCTTGATACCTTCATATCTAGTCCCAATTTTGATTTTTCATCGGTGCTTGAAGTGCCAAGGTTTCCTGTTTTATCCCACCCTTTTGGAGCATTGGTGGCATCTCCATGCAAATATGGCACCCCCAACTTAAAGTAAACACGTTGTATTTCCCTTTTTTCCCTTCTTTTGTGCTCGCCTAGTGCTTGAAGTGCAAAGGTTTCCTGTTTTATAAAATATGATAGAAGATGAAAAGTACTCAAGCCTTGCAAGTTTTTAACGTCTTAGTTCATTTTCGAAGGGTTTCGCAAATTAATTAATACCACAAAAATAAATAGTCGTTATCGCCAGCCTGAGTATTTTTTGTCCGAAAGTGCAACCAATTGTCAAACTGTCCAGAAACGTTTGCGTGGGAAGTTTTTACTGAGAGGCCAGGCACCGTGAAGAAGAAGGGACTTGGGAGGCTATAGCCCCCCAGAGATGCAAAAAATTTACCAATGAATGTCAAGTCAAGTCATTTGTTACCAATTCACCAAAAAATTCACACCCTTTCAAAACCCTTCTATACAGTTTGACAGTAAACCATTCGTAACAAAAGTTTGTCTATTGTCTGGGTAATCTTGTTACAACTGAGGGGCAAATCGCTCTGAAGGATAAACACTGAATGATTAACAAAAATACACTATTGCAAATATAGAATATAAAATTAACACTCAAAACATTCAATAATTCAACAATTAATAACAAAAAACAAAATCCTGACTAAGTTTCCCATACGCCTTCTATTAACACCTTCTATGCATACTTGAATAGGTGCTGTTACCAGATAAACTTACATCACTATGACATCAGAGCCACGCCCAATTTAGTAACAAACACACCAGTAGACGCGCCTTGTTAAACTCTTCAAAATAAGTCAGTGGCCCCAAACCGTCTCGGTACAGCTTGAGAGATATGGCAATAAAGTTTTAAAAATGCAACACAAAATGGAGGGGCTGGCATAATCATCACTGCAGCACCAAAAATGAAGCCCATCATATAATCATTATTTCGTCAAGTAATGCCAAAACCAATTCAACTTTACGACTTACCTCAACAGGACCTTTCATTTGGTATCACCTTTTGATGTTTCTCGTGTATTTTATTAACAATTTTTTTGCGGTACAGAATTTGAAAATGGCTTTGAAAAAAGGAAACATTTTACGACATACTAAAAGCTTTTAAAAGCCTCCTCGATCTTGTAGGTCTAGAAACACTGTTAAAACAAGTGATTCTGCCATTGGTCAACATCTTTTAGACAACCCAGATTGTGCAAAACTCTATAATGACGACATGTTTCAGATAATTGGCAGAGCCCGGTCGTCCTTCCATCTAGCAGTTTTGGAGTCAATCTACATAAAAACGAAAAAGCCGCCATTGTGCAGACAAAAGAGTTCGTTTTCTCTCTTGGACTCCATTGGTAATTTTCTTTAGGCTCGCGGCACTGATTGGTCAACTATACCGGTCTTGTGCTTGCGTTTTCTGATTGGCCTATTTCGATCCACAACTGGGTATATATTTTTCCATCGTGTTTCTTCGGAACTTATTCTGACGTTTTATGCTCTGAGGAGTGTCAGACGAAAAAGCTTTTAGTATGTCGTAAAATGTTTGCTTTCTTCAAAGTATTTTATTAAATTAAAAAACATAAAAATTCGTGACTATGACGTCACTTTGACATCACAACCAAGCACAATTTAGAAACGAACATACCAGTACATGGCTCTTGTAATATTATTCAAAATAAGTCAGTGGCCCCTAAACTTATCGTTACAGATTGAGAGTTATGACAATCAACCTTTAAAAATGCAACACAGAATTGGGGACCAGGCTTTCTGTAGGCAGCTACTGTTGTAATGCAGAACTTGACTAATCTCCTATATCATTATATTTTGTTATAATCAGTAAAATGAAAATTTCTAAATATGACCCAAAGTTGTCTACAATATTCTTTTAGAGAATTATATTGTGTCTACGAATTTTGATATGGAAAGATCAAAAGGCTTTTCAAAAGTTCTTTATAATTATTTTGAGCATCGTAAATTAAAATATCGACAGGTAGCAAGAAAAAACTCTACACAAAGACAAAGCATAATTATAAAAATTAGATAAATTCTAATATAAAAATCTTCAAGAAATTTTTCCTACAAAATTTAGCAGAAACATCAGCTTAATGCAAAATTGGATTATAATTTGCTGTCATTTCGTAATTTTATCAATTTAAAAAACAAATAAAGAATATATTAGAAACTAAATAATAAAAAATGGTCGAAACGTCTACCAGAAACTGTCGTTGCAGAATTGTAGCGTTGCAGAACTGTTTTAATACTACAAGTCGTATTAATAATGACAGTTCTTTTATTTTCCAAATTGTTTCGCTGTTTCTCTTTTAATTTTGAAAATTAATTTTGGATGGGTATTTCCTAAGAGAATAAAAAAGTATTTAATAAATTTTACAAATCAACTATATAAATTTTCTTGTCAAATTTTCGTATGCAATTTATTGCTAAAGTTTATTAAATTTTAAGTTGATTAGGCTACAATGATTACGTTTCTGATTGGCCTACCACGATTCAGACTTTGTGTATATTTTGAAATATTTTTAAAACGTGTACATTAATTCGTGTTACTCTTATTTTTCATACACTGAGCCGTATGAAACTGAAAGCCTTTCAACAAACTTGTTCAAAGGAATTTCTCAAGCAATCCAAAATCACAGCCAAAGTCTTGAAACGCAGACGTAAAATCTCAAAGTCCAATTTACCCTTACAAATCTTGTTCTACGTTGAAAGAATGCTGGTTTAGTCAAAGAAATTACATAAGAGATCTGGAAGTTTCTTTTCTTATATGACTTCAGTGATACGAAATTATTTTAGGGTATGATATTTGAGAATATCAAAAAGTCGATCAACAGTAAGAAGTCACGAAAATCACAAATGTTTGGCTAAATTTTGACATTATAGAAAATCGAATAAACAAGAAAAATATTTAGCAATAATTTTAGCTCCCCACCACCAGTAGCGTAGCAAGAGGGAGCAAGGGGAGTGACCTCCCCGGCCACATGATCAGAAAGTTGGTCTCTGAGGAAAATGCAAATCTGCAATAAAATTAGTAGCGTCGAGAGGTGGGGGGGATTATATTTCAGAAAGTACATTGTTATTATCGATTGCAAGAAATTCCATAAAATGTATCTTAAAGCTAACCTAAAGGGCGTGGTCGCGAAAATCCCTTCAAACCGGATTTTGATGTTTTTCCATTTCTGCTCGTATTTCATATAAGTGTTTAAATAGAAAAGTCATTCACGTTCTTGAGACATTTCCAATAGAATACCTGCTTTTTTGAAAATATTGAGGGTGAAATTGTTGAATTTTGGGAAAATTTAAGAATTTCATCGCACTTTGACTTTTTTTAGCTGAGTACTTTGAGCAAAAAAGTCATCAAGAAAGGTTGAAATGAAAACGCAAAGCTTGCTTGTACTTCATTTCCAACAATGTCTTACGATAAATGGACATAGTAGCAAGAGTTTGAACTCCTTTCTCGATTCTTTCTAAATTTTTTACGTTTTGTTCTTTTTGAAGCGTCACAGCCTCATTTTTAAAGTTCTTCAACTTGAAAATTTTCATCATGTTATTCTTCACGATATTAATTCTATGACGACATAAAGATAACAATTTTATAAGGAATTTGACCGTGATTGGCAAGTAAGGAGGAAAAGTTTCACCCGGGACGAATTTTGAAGTTAGATCGCTTACAATTTTCCGAACTTCATTTCTCTGTAAAATCTCTAATAGAAGCCCAAACAATATGAAGTTTGGAATAATTTAAAAACAGGCTGTAATCAAGTTCAAAAGGAGGCCTCAACGGGACCCTTTATGGTAGGTGCCTAAAAATAGCCAACATTGGCAACCCCTATAGACAATGCGATCTGTAAACCTGCACTTGTAAAGTTTTCCTGCTCCAGGAATTTTGAACGAGAAAAACAAGCATGTTTAATTTGAACTCCATCCATTTATGACATTCCATTTTAAATATACATTCACAATTTAATAACTACAATTTATTTTTAAATGCAAATAAAATTTACATATATACACATTGCAATAGTTTTTGAGTCAACACATTGCAAAGACTTATACTGAGTCATGTTTAAGCATCTTAAAGATGCCGAGGAAAGTTAGAAAACATATACTTGTATTTTGTTCCACACATTTTGGGGTCCTTTCGCACAAAGGGTGACAGAAATTGGCAGTTACATATAGAAACGGGGATGACACGTGCATTAGGTAGGAAAAGACTTGCATGTCTCTATTTGCTCATGATCTCAAGTTCCTTGAGATAATGCGTGCCCTCATCTCAAAAAGGTTGCCAACCTGCTTTCTAATGCGAACAAATGTTGGCGTTCTAACGGGGCCCTTTCGCTTCTTCTTATTCGACCTATCTTTTACCAAGGCCCGTTTCATTCTCTGTAGAACTTCGAAAAGATTTCTTGGTCTAGTTTCTGACTCCTTATTAGTAGGGACAGGTTCAAGGGCCTGACATTCTTTCGGACCTGGCACAACTTCATTAAAATTAGGCCGGTCAAAATTATCGCAGGTTATTTGGGTAATAGAACAAGGAGTACTTTTTCTGTTTAATTGGCTCACTCGTGCAAAAGAGCTTTTCGTGGCTTCTTGCACCACTTCTACTTTTACTTGTTCAACTTTGTCTAAACAGGCAACTTGGGCAGAACAATTTCTATTCTTGCTAAGAGAGTTCGCTGCTAAGTTTTGACCTAAACACGAATCTTTGGAATGATCCCGTGTTGGCTGTTTCTTAGCTTCTCCAGTAGTATTTATTATCTCACAGGTATAATAATTTTCACTACGTTTAACTAAACGCAATATGTTAATACTACTGCGAGAAGGATCTTTCCTTTTCGAAGGGAATTTGGCCTGGTTTTCTGCCCAGCCCGCTACAAAACTGTCTTTATTCAAAGGAAATTCGTTTGCTTTAATCGTCCTAGCATTGTCAGAGACACTTTGTCTCATCTTTTTCTCTGGTTGCGTGACGTCACACTCTTGTTCTTGCACCTTCTCAGCGACCTCGACATCACGCTTTCGCTTTCTTCCATTTACACCGAAACGAGGCATATTCTCACATTGGTCAACCGATTGATCATCTTGAAGAAAGTCTTCCATCTTGAAGGAACTGGTCTTGAAAACTGCAGCCCCAGTTGTCATGGCAACGTTAAAGGCTTCCTTGTTTCTCATGTTGCAGAGTGCAAGGTTTTTCTTAAGTTCCTCCTTAACTAGAAGGAAGTTCCTTAAGCGCTCCTCCACATCGACGGTAGAGAGATCAAGCAAGAGCTGTATTTCGTTTGGCATTGTTGCTCTGAGGCTTGGATTCTGAAGGATCAAATGAAACGCAAATTGATAAAAAATAAATGAATTTTGAAATGGTTTTGAAATGAATTTTCATTTTTATTTGCCTTTTAGGAATGGAAGTTGGGCTGAGTTGTTGTTCAACTATGGGAATAACATTTCGTTGCTTCATTTATTTGTTTATTTGCTCTTATTTGAACACGATACTCTATCAGCTATTTAATAAATTAACTAAAAAATAACTAAAGCTGCCCTTCTAAGGGTTCGTGTTTGCGTTGCTCTACCCTAAGAACTCCCTTAGTCTTACTCTAAAGGAGCTCAATGAGGCAAAATCTCGAATTTGTTTTGGGATCTCGTTCCAGGTATTCACTCCCTGGTATCCAAAATACTTTTTGCTGTATTCAAGATGTAGCCGGAAAATTTCAAAATCATCAATTTTTCTTGTGTTTTATTTCGAATTATTCGAACTAGGAGTGAATTTATTTTTGAGGCTTTCTGGACATTGTTTACTTTGTATAAAGTAAACAGCCTTTCATATTTTATTAAATTTTGTACATTGAGCCAATCGCATACCAATTGAGTCTTCTTTATAAGATTGTTGTCAATAAGATGTCACTGTCCTGTTTTTGAACTTCATTCGATGGCAGATTCAAATTTATGGCTTTTTTATATCAATATTTAATCCCAAATGATGCTAATACTCGCGGAAGAAAAGAAATGGAAAGTAAATTTGCTAATTCATAATCGCACCTTATCAATTATCTCTATTGTTTCCAGCATTCTGTCCAATGATTTCATTGTTTTGCGCACAGTTTTCCCAAGCTTTTTAAGTTTGGAGTTAATCGATTCGTCATCTGCCTGAAAAGTGGAGACGTCATGCTGTGAAATTTGAGAAAATAGAAAATGGAACGGCATTGGAAGTTGCAGAATAGCAATGAAAAAAATGAATTGTGGAATAAATTGATATATACGATGATTGTATCAACTTGTTCAGGAGCTGTAAAGTTACGGCGAATAGAAATGTCAAAAAAGGATTTAGAGCTTGTTTTTAGTGCCTAGATCTAGTTTGCCTAAGATATTTTTAAATAGATCGTGTAACAATTTTAGCCACTCTTTTCTTTTTTAATGATCTTTTTCTGATGTTCAACTAGTTTTCAATCATTGAAAATTGAAAGCTACGACCGTATGACATTCTTCTTAACTAAAATCGATTTATTTTGAGATTGGTAACTTTTTCAAAACTTTTAGCTTTCATTTATTTCAGTTAACTTGAATAGAGTGACTTTGTGTTGATTTCACAAAAACGCTCTCTTAGAAATTGAGAATTTTCGATATGGTGTCTAAGGTTATGTTCTTTAGCTTTAACTGTGACTACAAACTTTATGAACTTGTCCGACTCTTCAGTAATTCATTAGCTTTAAGCAGATATTTCAGTCTATTGACAACAAATTTGCTTCTTAAAGGCTATTTATGCTGCCCTTTCAAAGTCTTCAAATCAATTATATTGCTAGCTATGCAAGATGATACGAATAAACCAATTGTCAAGATGGTTTTCTTCCGTTTGACATCCGTTGTTTAAAATCAAACATTCAGCTGCAGTGCTTAGCCTATCTTTATCAGTAATTGATTTTCTTACCAATGAATCGAGGAAGATAAGATCTTTTAAACAGATTTCTGCTTGGCTTTTTAACTACAAATCAAATACGGATATTTCAATCAGAATATGACATTAAGAGAATTTAGTTAACAGCTCTCTTTCAGTCCAATGAGTGTAAGGTATTTGTTACATGAAGTACATGGTACTTAGTTTCTGATGAAGATGGCGACAAAATAACAAGAAAGAAAAATGTCACTATTTCTTCGAGAAATTTTTGAATAAAAGTACAGCCTTCTTTGTCTTGCATAAACCAGTATGTTGAGCAAAAATAACAACTTTGCTCGAATCTTCAAATAACAGTGTGTATCTAAGGATAAGTCAACTTCTCTAGCTTTCTAAAGGTAAAGTTAAATATAGGATTTGTTGTTTGGTGTAATTGTTCACTTCAAATCATTTAAGAAAAGAAATATACGATGCTGAAAAGCATTTTAAGCATTTGAAACAATATTAAATAATTTTCTTCTCTTATGATGATAACAAATAAATCTCCATAATTTCACACCCCTCAAATAATATTAACATTTGTGGTTGTGAAATTTGTTTGTTTTCACCCGACAATAAACATTGCACAAATCAAACTCTGAAACAACAATGATAATTTTTGCTAAATCATTCACCTTTGTAAAAACCGATCGGCGATAAAACGAGTCCGACAATTTTTCGATGACATCTCCTTCATCTGACGTCGATTCAGTCAGAAGTTTTGCGATGTCCAAGAACAGTTCTGCAAGAGAGAATGGCGTTCAGTTGCAACAGAGTGTAGCAAAAAGGTGTCTTAGAGGAAATACGCTAAAATTTAACGCTGGAACGAATTGGACACAGCTGAGTTTGTTACAAAGGCAAGGTCAAAGAAAGAAAGAAAAAGGGGAGATGATGAAGCGGCAAAAAGATAACAATGAAGTGGAGAAATAATGGAAGAGAAAGGTCTTTGAGGAAGAAGAATAACGGGAGGAAGTAAAAGAAACAAAAAGAAGAAGATAATTAAAAAGAGGGAACAAATGTTCTGAAAGAATGAATTGCCTTCAATTGCAACAAAGTGTAGCAAAGGGATGTCTTGGAGGAAAGCACACTTAAGACAAATGCTGGATTAAAACATCTGAGTTGGCTACAAACGAGAAGAAAAAGAAATTAGTTAGAAGGTAAAGAATTAAATGGCAGAGAAGTAGATGATGAAAGGGAAGGGACAAAGACAAAGATGACAAAAAATAGAATCAGAATGAGGGTGCAAAAAGGTGAACTGATGACTAAGGAAAAACGGAAAGGTATGGGTGAAAAGGAAGAGGAAGCAAAAGAGAAGAAGTACATGAAGCAGAAATAGAAAAATTTGATAAAATATAAAGGAGAAACAAATTAAAAGATTGAATTTGAAAGAAAAGAGGAGGGGCAAAGGCCAAAAAAGGAAACAATATCGAAGGTATAGGAGAAAAAGATTGAGGAAGAAGCGGCGGAGCAAAAAAAGTGTTTAAGTAGAAGGAGATGTGGGAGAAAAAGAGAGGAAGATTGGAAAAGAAAAAGGTTGGTAAAAGAAGATGCTTCACTTAGCTTCACTGGATACTTTCATTCTTTGGGCTGAAATTCAAGGGAATTTCAAATGCTAGGTATTCATTTTATGGCTTGATATCTTCCCTGTCTAATTCACCTAGTTGGCCTAATCAAACAAGAACTTTATTATGTCCTTCAATGAATTTCTTACGATCCATAATGTTGGCAAAATATTGCACGTAGAAATCGGTTTGAAGCATGAAGAAGGTGACATACCGAAATTCTGTGTGAAATGGTTGAAAATGGAGAGCAGTTTTCTTTTTTGACGTTGATCAACGTTGGATACCTAGAATAAAATAGAAAAATGGAATTCAGTTTTCAAGCCAAAAAGATTAACTTGGTTTCTGTGAAAGGTTTCGTGAGCTTTGTATTCAAATTCAAGAATGGACTGGAAGCCATTAAGATAGGCCTTTCTACTCCTGTTGTAAAAGAGAACTGTGTAGTCCTAACTGAGAAAAGCGTTATTTAATTCAATTAAACATTTGTTGCTGAAAAATCCATATTAAAATACAAAACAGAAGATGCGTCGAGATATTGGCAAAAAATGTATAAAATATGAGGTAAATGGCTCTTTTACAATAATATAATAATATATCATTTATTTCATTAAATTAAGATTAACCTATGATTGTTATGTATAAAGTTTAAATCATAACTAAATCTAACATTCATAACGCTACCTAAACCAACATTTTAATCAAAATTTCCATCAAATTTTTAAGGCATGTGGGGAACAACATATTGCAATAATGAATTGTTATCTTTCTCAGCTATATACGGTTTCAGATATAAAACGAGGCCAGCCTCTTAGAAACTGTTACCATGGGCGACGTTTTTGGTTACAAAATGGCCCTCGCGAAATATCTCCAAGATTTCAAATTATTTGAAAGAAATATAATTTTTCATGAAAAAACTGCTTGGAAAGTAGTATAATGATGACAGTAAATCTTTCTTTTAGAAGTTCATATCAAGGGTTTATTGCATTTCAAGTTAATGGACTTAAGTGTTAGAAAAGAGGCACATGGGCTTTTGATGATTAGATTAGATTAATCACGATTAACCAATTTAAATTGCACGTTTTTTCTCTGATTTTGCGAATGATAAACCTATTAAGCATTAAGTTAATTTGAAATTCAACTAGCATTTTTAAAGCAACAAGTGCCTGATTTTGGAAAATTGACATTTCAAAACTAACTTCTTTTTCAAATCTTTAAGACAAATTACAGTTTATCTCTTACAGTTTGAATAATCTACGAGGCTGTCAAACGAAAAGATCATTTTCACAAAATTTATAAAGAAAGTGTTTGACATCCTCAGTAAATTGTTTAGTGGAAGTTGCCTTTTTCTCTCCTATTTCCTCCGAAAAGAAATCCTATTTGCAGAGCGAATGTTCCAAGTTTTGTTCAACTTGATGTCTGGCAGTTATCCCCCGTAACCCCCTTAATCAAATGCATTGATGCATTGCAATTCTTCCCTACCAATTTTTACTTGCTCTTACCTGTTTTTCACCAGATTTATAAAATGTTTCTTAAGCTAGAAAAGTTAAATGCTTCAATAGGTTTTTGAGGCCAGGAAACGTAGAAAATAAAAAGCCCAAACTCCGCCGCCACTCACCGCTCTTTCGACGCCGGAATTCGAAATCACCGCCGGGTGTTTTCTCTCAGTTTCCATTTCAGGTTTCTGATAGTTTCCGACAGTAAATAATTCTTCCATTTCGCAGTAAAATGAAGCTTTGTTTGTAAATAATTAGCAATCTTGTTCAACAAGAAAATCTGCGTGTTGCAAATCAGTTGAAAAGTAACAACAAAATTTGTAACGGTTTTTTTCATTTTTAAAGAGCTGATTAATTTGACGTCGCAACTGTCGCCATCGTTGCTAGGAAACAACGGCTATCATGCAATGCGTTTTTAAACCTTGATATCAAATTTCAATTTTTCATTGGTGCTTGAAGTGCCAAGGTTTCCTGTTTTATCAAAATATGATAAAAGATTAAAAGTACAGAAGCCTTGCAAGTTTTTAACGTCTTAGTTCATTTTCGAAGGGTTTCGCAAATTAATTAATACCACTAAAATAAAGAGTTATCGCAAGGCTGAGTATCTTTTGTTTGAAAATGCAGCCGATCGTCTGTCTAGATATTTTTGTGAGGGAATTATTTATTGAGAGGCCAGGCACCGTGAAGAAGAAGGGGCTGGGGAGGCTATTTGCTCATTGCCAAAGATGCAATAGATTTACCAATGAATGTCAAGTTAAGCCATTCTTTATTCGGTTTTGGCCCCTTTCACATTCTTTTTAGATCCCTACTTTCTCAACGCTCTGCGGGGCCTGGGGGCATTTCATCCCGCTCGTAGTTAAGAGGGGGGGGGGGGTTGAGTTAGGAAGGAAGAAAGTGTTACTATTTTACCAAAAAATTAACACCTTTTTGAAATTCTTCTAAACTGTTAAAATAAAGGGGCAAATCACTCAGTGAAACTTTGTAATCCTGTTGCTCTGTCAGTTGATCCTTAGAAATTGTATCTTTTTGGTGAAGGTTTCAAACGTATTTACAAGAGTGATTTGGCCCTACCTAGAAATGTTTGAAATTCTAGAAATTTAAGAAATTGTCAATAAACTTTGAAACATTTTATCTCTTTTCTGCTATATTCTGAACAATTAACAAAAATGCACTATTGCAAATATAGAATATAAAAGTAACAATCAAAACTATTCAATAATTCAACATTTGATCGCAAAAAAAAAAATTCTTGAATAAGTTTTACATACGCCTTCTGTTAACACGTTCTATTGCATACTTGAATAAGTGCTGTCACCATAAAAAAATGCATCACTATGACATCAGAACCACGCCCAATTTAGAAACAAACACACCAATAGACGCGCCTTGTAAAACTCTTGAAAATAAGTCAGTGGCCCCCAGCCTTCTCGGTACACCTTGAGAGATATGGCAATAAATTTTCAAAAATGAAACACAAAATGGGGGGGCTGGCCTAATCATCACTGCAGCACCAGAAGCCGAGCCGGTCATACAATCATTTTTTCGTCAAGTAATGCCAAAACCAATTCAACTTTACGAATTACCTCAACAAGATTCTGCATTTGGCATCACTTATCTTTATGATCTCGTGTATTTTATTCAATGGTTTTTCAAAAATCATCTACATTCACGACTATGACTTCTCTATGACATCACAACAAAGCACAATTTAGAAACGAACATACCAGTAGATTGCTCTTGTAATACTATTCATATTAAATCAGTGGTCCCTAAATTTATCGTTACAGATTTTAGAGTTGTGGCAATGAATCTTTAAAAATGCAACACAAATCTGGAGACCAGGCTTTCTGTAGGCAGCTACTGTTGTAATGCAAAACTTGACTATTCTCCTATACTATTATACTTTATTAAAATCAATAAAATGAAAATTTCTAAATAAGCATTGCCTTTATAAACAAATCTAAGAAGAACCGAACTTTAGTTATGACCCAAAGTTAACTATAATATTCTTTAAGAGAATTATATTGTGTCTACGGAGTTAGATAAACAAAGATAAAAAGCCTTTTGTCAAAAGTCTCTATAATTATTTTGAGCAGCGTAAATTAAAATATCGACAGGAAGCAAGTAAAAAATCTAAACACAAAGACGGATTATAAAAATTACATGAATACTAATGAAAAACTCTTCAAGAAATATTTCCAACAAAATATAACAGAAACATCAGCCTAATGTTTTGATTTTGTAGACTTTTTTCAATATCCGATTAAGATTCGACGCCTAAGTAGAAAATTGAAATATAAATTGCTGTCAGTTCGTAATTTTATCAATTGAAAAGACAAATAAGGAATATAATAAATTAACAATAAAATGGTCCAAATGTCTACGAGAAACTGTCGTTGCAGCATTGTAGCGTTGCAGTACTGTTTTAATACTACAAGTCGTATTAATAATGGCAGTTCTTTTAATTCTATTTTCCAAATTGTTTCGCTATTTCCCTATTAATTTTGAAATTTTTTTTTAAAAGAGAATTTCCTAAGAGAATAAGAATGTATTTATTAAATTTTACAAATCGACTACATAAATTTTCTTGTCGAATTTTCGTATGCATTTTATTGCTAATGATAATTGTAAGTTAGAATGGTTTAAAAATTGCAAAGAAAATGATGGCAAAAATTTGAAAGGGAAATACTGAGTTTTTATCGAATCTATTGAGTTTTATGAAGTTAGCAAAATATTATCCTTTTTCTGCAACTTGAAAGCGACTGTAAGTGTTTTTCTATCCTCGTTTCACCACTGATTAGGCCACCATTACAGTCATTTGCCTTTCTGATTGGCCTACCACGATTCAGACTTTGTGTATATTTTGAAATATTTTTGAAACATGTACATTTTTTCGTGTTATTCTTTGTTTTCATACACAGACTCGTAAGAAACGTGAAGACTCTCATCGAAATTTTTCAAAGGAATTTTTTAAGCAATCCAAAATCACAGCCAAAGCCTTGAAACGCAGACGTAGAATCATAAAGTCCTATTTACCCTAGCAAATCTTGTTCTACGTTGAAAGAATGCTGATTTAGTCAAAAAAGTTAGATAAGAGATCTGGAAGTTTCTTTCCTCATATGACTTCAGTGATGCGAAAATATTTTTGGGAATGATATGTGAGAATATAAAAAAGTCGATTAACAGCAAGAAGCCACGAAAATCACAAATGTTTTAAAAATCACAAATGTTTAGATGTTGCCATTATAGAAAATCATTAGATTTCATTGCCCACATGCTCAGATTTGTTCAATTTGTTATTTTTCACGATATAATGATATTCACGATTTTATGACGACATCAAGATACAAATTTTACATGGAATTTGACCGTGATTGGTGAGTGAGGAGCAAAAGTTTCACCCAGGACGATTTTTGAAGTTAGATCGCTTACAACTTTCCAAATTTTATTTCTCAGGAAAATCTAAAATTCAAGCCCAAACATTGTGAAGTTTGAAAAAATTTTAAAAACAGGCTGTAATTAATTTCAAAAGGAGGCCTTAATGGAAGGCCCCCTAAAAGTAGCCAACGTTGGCCACCCCTATAGACAATGCGATCTGTAAACCAGCACTTGTGAAATTTGCCTATTTTAGGAAGATTGAGCAAGATATACAAGCATGTTTAAATTGAATTCCATTCATTTATGACATTCCATTTTAAATATATATTCACAATTTAATAACTACAATTTATTTTTGAATGCAAATAAAATTAACATATATACACCTTGCAATAGTTTTTGAGTCAACACATTGCAAAGACTAATACTGAGTCATGTTTGAGCTTCTTTAGGATGCCGAGGAAAGTTAAAAAACATATACTTGTATTTTGTTCTACGCATTTTGGGGTCCTTTCGCACAAAGGGTGACAGACATAAGAAGTTACAGAAGAAACGGGATGACACGTGCATTAGGTAGGAAAAGACTTGCATGTCTCTATTTGCTCATGATCTTAAGTTCCTCGAAATAATGCGTGCCCTCATCTCAAAAAGGTTGCCAACCTGTTTTCTAATGCAAACAAATGTTGGCGTTCTAACGGGGCCCTTTCGCTTCTTCTTATTCGATCTGTCTTTTACCAAGGCCCGTTTCATTCTCTGTAGAACGTCGAAAAGATTTCTTGGTCTAGTTTCTGACTCCTTATTAGTAAGGACAGGTTCACGGGTCTGGCATTCATTTGGACCTGACAATATTTCATTAAAATCAGGTTGGTCAAAATTATCGCAGGTTATTTGGGTAATAGGACAAGGAGTACTTTTTCTGTTTAATTGGCTCACTCGTGCAAGAGAGCTTTTCGTGGCTTCTTGCACCACTTCTACTTTTACTTGTTCAACCTTGTCTGAACAGGCAACTTGGGCAGAACAATTTTTATTCTTGCTAAGAGAATTCGCTGCCAAGTTTTGACCTAAACACGAATCTTTGGAATGATCTCGTGTTGGCTGTTTCTTAGCTTCTCCAGTAGTATTTATAATCTCACAGGTATAATAATTGTCACTACGTTTAACTAAACGCAATATGTTAATACTACTGCAAGAAGGATCTTTCCCTTTCGAAGGGAATTTGGCATGGTTTTCTGACCAGCCCGCTACAGAAATGTCTTTATTCAAAGGATTATTGTCAGAGACACTGGGCTTCATCTTTTTTTCTGGTTGCATGACGTCACACACTTGTGCTTGCTCCTTCTCAGCAACCTCGACACTACGCTTTCGTTTTCTTTCATTTACACCGAAACGAGGAATATTCTCACATTTGTCAGCCAATTGATCAGCATGAAGAAATTTTTCCATCTTCAATGGACTGGTCTTGAAAACCATCGCCCCAGTTGTCATGGCAACGTCAAAGGCTTCCTCAGTTCTCATTTTGCAAAGTGCAAGATTTTTCTTAAGTTCCTCCTTAACTGGAAGGAAGTTCCTTAAGCGCTCCTCCACATCGAAGGTAGAGAGATCAAGCAAGAGCTGTATTTCGTTTGGCATTGTTGCTCTGAGACTTTGATTCTGAAGGATGAAATGAAACGCAAATTCATAAAAAATGAATGAATTTTAAAATAGTTTTGAAATGAATTTTCATTTATATTTTCCTTTTAGGAATATTAGTTACGCTGAGTTGCTGTTCAACTATGGGAACAACATTTAATTGTTTCATTTATTTATTTATTTGCTCTTATTTGAACACGATACCTTCTTAGCTATTTAACAAATTAACTAGAAAAATAACTAAAGCTGCTCTTCCAAGGGATCGTGTTTGCGTCGTTCTACCTCAAGAACTCCTTTAGTCTTACTTTAAAGGAGCTCAATGAGGCAGAATCTTGTATTTGTTTTTGGGATCTCATTCCAAGTACTTGCTCCCTGGCATTCAAAATACTTTTTGCTGTATTCAAGGCGAAGCCAAGGAATTTCAAAATCATCAATTTTTCTTGTGTTATATTTCGAAATATTCGAACTAGGAGTGAATTTATTTTTGAGGTTCATTTGTGCAGATCCCATTATACACTTTGTATATAGTAATTAGCCTGTCATATTTTATTGAATTTTGTACATTGAGCCAATCGCATACCCATTGAGCTTTCTTTACATGATTGTTGTCAATGAGATGTCAATGTCCCGTTTTTGAACTTCATTCGATGGCAGATTCGAATTTTTGGCTTTTTTATATCAACATTTAATCCCAAATGATACAGTAGAAATGAAAAGTCGCTATGCTAAATTTTAATCGCACCTTATCAATTGTCTCAATTGTTTCCAGCATTCTGTCCAATGATTTCATTGTTTTGCGAACAATTTTGCCAAACTTTTTAAGTCTTGAGTTAATCGATTCGTCATCTGCCTGAAAAAATTAGAAGTATTGCTATGAGATCTAAATACAATAATGAATTGAAGAGAATGGACACATAGATGAAAGTAAACAATAAATACAGATGAACTGAGAAGTGAAATAAAGATAGTTCTTTTGCAATAATGCCTCATTCGCATAAGCTCAGTATTATAATGTCAAATACCTAAATAATTCGCAGCCTAATTATTTCAGTAAAGGAAATCTCATGGTTAGCATTTTTGATTTTCTTACCAATGCATTCAGGAAGATAAGATCTTTAAAACAGAAGTCTGCCTGATGTTTTAACTACAAATCAAATTAGGAAAAAGTTATCACAAGGTTGTAGGGTTAGAGGGAGGTGAAAAAACCTCTTGCAGATAAGGACAAAATTTGAGGAGTGCTTGCGTAACTCAATATGCAGTGGATTATCAAAAGAAATTGTTACATGAGATTGTAAGACATTGTGCTCAATTTCTTATGATGATAACGATGGTGAAGCAGAGAGAAACAATTGGTCTAGAGAGGAAGGGGCAGGCAACCAAAGCAAGCAAAAGTTTTCTCAAGGCTGTAAATGACATTGATTCCTGCTTTGTCTTAGATTTTAGCGATATATTTAAAGAAGAAAAGTATGTGATTCTGCAATATTACAGAAAGGGGATTTGATTAAAGATGCTAAAGTTCCATTTTTGTCTTATGTTTCTGTAACCAAGTTTCATTTTCCTTTAATCTTTCAAAATATTTACTTTCTTCTAATCATCTTGAAATTCATCCAGCACAGATTTTATAGTCGTCAACTCTGCTTATTCTTGTTTTAAGACTATCTGTACATGATAACAAATAGCGATAGTTGTAACAACAAATATACTTTTTGCCAAATCATTAAGACTTTCTTTCGCTCACCTTTTTGAAAGCAGATCGGCGAAAAGATGAGTCCGACAATTTTTCGATGACATCATGATCATCTGACGACGTTTCAGTCAGATGTTTCGCAATGTCCAAGAACAGTCCTACGAAGACAGAAATGTGTTGAATTAAAGATGAAATCCAGTCTTTTGTGTTCAGGTGAACAATTTTACTTTGTGTTGATCTCGTACGAAAATAAATTCATTTTTTTCTGACGATGCATTGAAAAATCTGAAAGGAGGTTCTGGCTAAGAGTGTTTGTAATGCCCTCAGAACAACAGAGATGAAAAATATTATTGGAATTCCAGGGAAGGTGACATGATTAAGACCTCACTTGAGCCTTCCAGATTCCCCTATACAGTAAAAAAAATAGGGCACTGCTCACTCCTGAAGTGTTCGTTAAATGAGGAAAGTTTGAAATATTGAGTTCCTTGGATTTTGGTTAGCTCAAAATATACTTTTTTAGAATTCAAATGGTGGAATTTGCAGAAAAATAAGAGAATTTTGTAATTTAACTTTGTGAAAATGCTCTTGAACATGGATTTTGCGAAAAGGAAGGGAGCAACTCGAAAAAGTTTTGTTTCAGAAAGTGAAAGAGCAGTCACGTGAGTACAAGATGATTGAAAAGAATGAGAGGCATAGAGAGAGAGAGAGAGAAAAATTAGAAACGAACTGGAGATAAAAAAGTTTAAAGTAACGATAGGAAGAGGAATAAAAAGGAGAAAGAAAAACTTAGGGTGAAAAGAAAGTAGCGGAAAAGAGAGAAGATGAGCCATGGGGATGGATACAAGACGATTGATAAGAAAAGAGGAAACGGCGAGCAGAAGAAGTAAAAGGAAAAGAGAAGACGACGACGAAGATAGAGAAGAGCAAGAAGAAGTAGAGAAAGAAGATTAAAAAGGATGAAGTGGAAGAAATAGAAGCTACAGATGAAAAATAGAAGATACAGATGAAAGGAAGTAGAAAAAGAAAGGGAGGGAAAACAAGAAGCAGAGGAAGAAAAAGAAGACACGGAACAAGGAGAGGAAGGGAGAGAAAGAGAGGAAGACGGATGAGAAGAAGAGTAAGAAGAAAGTAGAGGGAAGAAGTTGCATAAGAAGGGTAAGACTTCCTTAATCCATTTACAGAAGGGCTAATAGCGAAGTGAAGTTTCAAGCAGTGAACACATCACATACCGTAATTCTGCGCAAAATGGCTGAAAATGCAGAGCAGTTTTCTCCTTTGGCGTTGGCCAACGTCGAGTACCTAAAATGGAATAGAAAATATGTAAATGGAATTCGATTGTCAAACCAAGTGAGTTACTTTGAGAATGTGAAGGGTTTCGTTGGCTTGGAAGTTCTTCAAATGTAGAAATAGGGATAAATAAATACTATTTGCCCCTGTTTTGAATAGAAATAGAAACTTGTAGTTCACACGAAATAAGTCGTTCTCTGCTACATTGGTGTAGGCCAGGTACTCTTACATGCTACTTTTATGCGTGTCTGTTTCAAAGCTTGTACTCTAGTATACACTCATTTTTTTATAAGAATTTTTATAAGGTCGATGTTGAGTGCTCCATTTTCTTACTGTACTGGAAATTTCAATACTCATTTTTCTTTGATGGTTTCTTAACGATGATGTCATGAATGATGTTATGAAATGTTCGTGACCTTTTTAATCACGTCAAGAGATTCGCTTCCGTTCTGAAGCTGTATTTAGACGTTGGAAGTATATTTTTATCCCTTGTGTCTTAATTTCTAGGCCAACAGGGCAATCTTGTTCTTGGATTTTTCAAAATTTCGTTGTTCTCAATTTTATCACGATTTAATAGTTTCTTAATTTTTTTGCTTCGAGTACTGAAGTTTCTTCATGTTTTCTGACTGTCCAGTACTCGTTTCTTGTGGCCAGTTTCATGTAACCTTACCATGAGTTGTAAAATGAATTCAATTTAATAAATGCCGGTGTCGAACTACACTTGATGAGCAAAAGAATTGCACAGGTCGAAATTCAAACCACTATTATGAAGCCATTAGGCGTATTTTTGTAGTTATAATCTAATCAAAACAAACTTCAAACCGTTGAAAACACTTTTATTAAAAAATTGAAAAAGGTTACTTTTTGAAAAATAAAAAACTTTAACTTGTTATTGGACAGTCTCCCAGCTTTGAAACCTTTGTGAGATTTGCTAGAATCAAATGTTTAGTAACAGGTCCTGTTACTCGCGATAGGATATGTTCAGAAAAACATTTGCAAGATCACATTTAGGTGCTGAAGTATCAAGTTGATCATAAATGGCCTTGTATTTGGTGGAAAGTGTCATATTTTAAGCCATTTTATTAAGCCTACTCTTTTACAGCTATTGAGGCACTTGAGTGAACCTGTTTATCGCGGAAATTTGGTATTTTCATTGAATGAGAGGACGAAATGTTGTTTTACGCAATTGCCAGCAATCTTTGTTCCCATTACAAAATGGAAATCGGTTGGAAAGATGAACTTTACGATTTGTGACACATTTTATTGATTGAATTTTGCTGCAACATATCACGAAGCGGCCGCTGCGATTAGGCCCATTGCAGCTCCAAAAATTTCCGACCAAAACATTTAGCAGATACTCAAACAAAAGTGAGGAAATTGAGCAGTTCGAGACACCAACGGACAAAGTAAGTAGATCCGCAATTTCATTGTAATAAGATATCGCAAATTGGGGCAAAGATGAACTTTTTTATTGCAAACGTTTCACAGGTACTTCAATCATCATGGCTCAGTTTTTGTGTTTTTGCAAATGTCGATATTGTTTAGAAATAGGCAAAAATCAAGAATATCCATGCATTTACTATTTTCACCATCAAACCTTGATAATTTTTTCAACATATTCCAGGTAAAAAGTCATCTTATAACGTTTACGAAACTTGCTATGGCCACATGAATTTTGGTTCGCTAACAAATTCTGCTACAGTGCTGCCATTTCTGTTTCAGCCTGTGCAATACTTTTGCTCACTGAGCGTATGAAAATAAAGGCTTAACGATATTGACAAAAAATGCATCGAGCATACACTAAAGGTATAAGAAACGTTCAAAGAAAAAAACTGAAATATTTTGTTCATTCGATTGGATATCAACCTATGATTTCTTCTTTTAGTTAATTTTTAATTTGCATATCTGATATGTGTTAAGTTCATGGTAAATAGAGAAATTATACACCCTCAAGATTTTGAATTATAATGTTGGCAAAGATTTGGAGGCAAAGTTTCAAATGTTATGTTTTCATATGTTCAAAATACTGAGAGAAAATATAAATCGAAGTTTATAAGCTTGAATGTGTTTGTCTCGATTATGTGCGGTTGCAAATAAAAACGAGGCTTGCTACTTGGAAACAGTTGCCATGGAAAATGCTCTTGGTTTCAAAATGGGGGATTGAGTGATATTTCCATTTTTTAACCTTTTAAAACAATAATGGGAAAATAAATAATCAATAAAACAACTGCTAAGAAAATAACTTGTGATTCCATACAATTTCCAAGTTTTTTGCTCAGAACGCAGTTGAGCTTTCATGTTTTTAAAAGTCGGCTTTTGTGAATAATTCGCAAAGCTTTGAAACAATTTGTGTGAATTTCGTAGAATCAAAAGACAATTCTATAGGCTTTTCAGCATTAGATTTTATTGGAAAACATATTGCTTCTTCAAAGGAAATTGTTGACTAAAGTTTCAAGACACTAACAATTATAAGTAACTCTGGCTATTATAATGAAATAAAAATCCCTCTATTTCAGAAAAGACTTCCGACCTTTTGGAGAATCGTGGCTATATACCATTCATAACTATGTAAAACTGCATACATTTATCGAAAAGCTAACATTCTTTTTTCTTCGGTATCTTTAGGTTTAAACCATAAACCTCTCGAGTAGTATTTTCACTTTATTTGCCTTGCCCGCCTTTAAAGGGACATGCTTAAGATGTTTTGAGGAATTATTCCATTCCAATCTTCCCCAGCCTAACTCTAACCTTATCTTCTCATATAATTGTCAAAATACCAATAACTCTGTATATGCAAGCAAACTTTTTAAGCAAGAAGAACCAAACACGAAAATTCAAATCTCCGCCGCCGCCACTTACCGCTCTTTCGACGCCGGAATTCGAAAGTTCCGCCGGGTGTTTTCTCTCAGTTTCCATTTCAGATTTCTGATGTTTTCCGACAGTAAATAATTCTTCCATTTATCAGCAAAATGAAGCTTTGTTTGTAAATAGTTCGTGATCTTGTTCAACAAGAAAATCTGTGTTTTGCAAATCAGTTGAAAAGTAACAACAAAATTTGTAACGGTTTTTTTCATTTTTAAAGAGCTGATTAATTTGACGTCGCAACTGTCGCCATCGTTGCTAGGGAACAACGGCTATCATGCAATGCGTTTTGAAACCTTTAAATCTCGTTTTTACGAGGTTGTGACCATGCGTAAAATACATAGATCTCTATTCTGGGTTGTGGCACTGTACCAAAACTCAATGAAAAACTGAACCAGTACAGTCTAGACTTCAAAGGGAAAGTTTTACGATAATAAATTGTAGATTCAAATTATTGTTCGTAGCATCTTTAATAGCGATATCTAATTTCGAAATAAATTTTACCTTGCTAATATCATATTTCATAACAACGCAAGCACGATTTAATAATCATCTTTCTTGAGAAATTATTTTCAAATGATTTTCGTGTGTCTAAATAAGCAAGAATGGCAATTATATAATTAAAAACAGAATGTTTATTCATGTAGACAAAGTATCCTTTTAGCTTTTAAAACCCAACATCTCATCTTCTCAAGTTCAAATAAAAAAATACTTTCAAAGCATGTATCAAAACTATGTCAGCGATTTCTGGCTCATGCAGCATTTGTAAACCATTTTTAGGACAAGTGGGCTACCGTAATGCCTCGAGCAAGCGCCCCCCTCAATTAGAGCCCCCTTGAATAAGCACCCATCCTAGAGGTGAAGTTATTGAATAAGCACCCCCCTGGAATAAGCGTTTACCCCTCAATAAGCGCCCATCTTTTAACCTTCAGAAATGGGCGCTTATTCGAAATTTCAACGAAAGCATAATTGGAAAGCAATTCAACCAGAAAGATTAATGAACCACATAATTTCCACCAAATTCTACTTTTTAAATAAGCACCCCCTCGATTAAGCGCCTCCCTCGAATTAGCACCGACCCTCGAGCCTCGAAAATTAAATTAAAATTAAATAAGCGCCCGGGCGCTTATTCGATGCATTACTAAATATAAAAAAAGCAGGGAACCTACTTTTCATTTGTGTATTTTATTTGTAATTAATTCATGACTTTTACTGTTGATAAATTCTGTTGTTGATAAATTCTGTGATACATTTAGTTGATTTTAATCAGCTTTAACGAAGATACAAGAAAGAAAGAAAGTAAGAGAAAAGCATAACTAGAATTTGATGATAATTCTGCAACTTTGTACTGGATTTGAGAATAAGCAAAAAACCAAAGTCGGCTACAAACCAAAGTCAGAATGTCTAACTGTAAAAATGTCATTGCGTTTCCTCTTCAATTCCAATTTCCCAGATTTGTAAGGAAAAGCAATCTCAAGTTTGTTCTTTCATAAAAAGTCAGTTGTGGCTCTTCATAATCGAAATGTGGGGTTTCCCGTTTGAAGTTAGTATGACATCCTGATTCCTAAAATGATCACTGAAATTTAATTGAAGCAAGTCTCGTAGAGGTTTCAAATTCTCAAGATTGTTGAATGA
Source organism: Rhopilema esculentum (assembly GCF_013076305.1). The sequence goes on from NW_027019653.1 coordinate 3,529,344, forward strand.
AGATTCTAAAAATACTGTGTTTACAAATTTGTTTATTTGACAAAAGAATTTGATTCCATGTACAATCAATCAAACTTTGATTTAAAAAAAGTTTGAACTATGTACTTTAATATATATAATACAAGTACTTACTACAGAAAAATGTGTTTTCAATCACAAAATTGGAGCCGTTAAGAAATATGAGCCGGAGAAGGTCCTGTATGGAGGGTTCTCAATATGTTTTCAGGAAAGTAGGGGGGGGGGAGTAGCTAGATAGGTTCAAGGTACAGGGACGTGCCATTTTTTAGGGGTCAGTTTTCTTCCGGAATGTGCGACATTGATCCGCATGAGCTTTAAAAATGCGCGGAACTATGGGTACCATTTGAAGAAATACTTTCTATTGATGTTTCTTGTTCGTTTTTCAGCTATTTTTGTTGCGTTGTTAAATTCGGTTATTGTTAATATAATTTAGTTGGTTTTGATAAGCTTTAGTATAGCTAGTAGTATACGTGTAAAAAACATGAAAGAAAATGAAGAAAAAAGAAAAATGCAAAACTATTGGGAAAATATTGAAAACAATTTGAAGAGGATTTTGGCTTTATGAAAATAAATGCCTAGTTAGAAAAGAAAGGAATTAAATATGTGTTATGTTGGTTATATTGAGATTTTTGGGCAAAAGAATATACGAAATTCGTTTGATTGTCTTGCTGTGTTTTGAATAAAGTTTATTGTCCTGCAGAATTATGGGTGTAGCTTTCATTATATTTGCAAAATTATGGAACACATTTTCCAGATATGTGCGGAGTTATTGGTCTAAATTTTGAACAAAAATGGCACGCCCCCTCCAAATAGGCTTAGTAACCCCCGAGTCCCTTGCACCCTTGCAGGGTATTTTAAGGTTACGGTAAACGTTTTCTGGGTGAAAACATCCTTTTTTCGATTATTTCATATTCAAGTAGCCGGACTTTCAAGGCACACAGCGATACCAAATTTGAGACTAACAGACATTTTGAAAATGGAAAAAATCCATGTAAACGAAGGTTTCCATAATTTCTTTTTAAAAACTTTCAGTTGAGGTCTGAAAATCTCTTAACCTGTTAAGCTGATTATCGTTGCTTTACGGTTGTGGTCGCATGTCTCATTTACAACATCGCATGGCACATCCATGAATATTGCAAAACTATTGTTTATTGTTTATTTCCCTGCATATTGATCCTGCATGTTTATTGACCTGCATTCAAAACCCATGTACGGCTGTGTTTATTTAAGCAGGCTTATTGATCTTAAAGCTTCAAATGACTTGACCCGGATTACACTGTGGTTTACAAGTGTACCTTGTGAGTGCAATCAGTAAGATCCAATGAGGTACAATAAAAGCTAGAGAGTCAACACGAGGCCCCTCTCACAGATTCAAGTGAAGCCTTTGCGGCAATCAAAGTTCCATTTGCAAGGCAAGAAAGCAGCAGTGCAGTAGTAAACAGGCACCGCGGAGCGTTTAGAAAAGTGGGGGGTCTAAAGAAAGTGGGAGGGGGGCTAAAACCTTATAAAAAGAGGCTTTATTTGTAGTTGAGTACTAAATATTTGGTATTTTTTTTCGCAAAAAGTGGGGGGGGGCTGCTCCCCTGCTCCGCGGTGCCTGGTAAACAAGTGACGAGATCGAGGTATTTGGAAATATTTCTGGTTCAATAAAGAGAACATATCAAACTAACAGGCGGCTTTGCCGAGCAAAACTTTCCATCTACCCACAAATAATAGCAAAATCTTGAAAAATTCTCATTCTAGCTGCTAATGAATGCTTATGAATTCTAAAATAACTGGAAAATTATAAACATAGACCCAGCAAACCCTGTAAAGTCCCTTAGCAATCAGAAACCAACCGGTGGAATGAGACAGGCCTAGGCCTACTAGCTCCATCAACATCCCCTACTCCAATCGATTTTTCGCATTTTTGACGATCAATCTGATCACGATCAGTTCCTCCACCCTTAATTCCATCTCGTTGTCGATTCTGACAACCAAAGACAGCATAAGAAATAAGTTATTTCAAATAACCATTTCGAAAGCAGTACACGTTTTACATATCACACACTCGCAGAACACAACAACCCATTTGAAAACTTTTGCCGTGCAAATGAAATTCTGCGAAACGCCGTGTGTCTTCAAGCCTCACTTTTATGCTATCTCTTTAGCTATTCTTATATCTCATTGGTAAGATCCCGTTTTCTCCCGACTTTCAATTCCTCTACATACAGGTGCGAAAAAGCTATTTTGCAACCAAGGAACCAATCGAATGGCTCAAAAATTTGCACACGGCCAGGACAGGTAAGCAAAGAGTGCCTCAAAATATTTGTTTATGTTCTGGTCCGGCTTTTATAATCAAATACAGCTATGAGGGAAGACAAAACGTTTGCCAATTTTTGATAGAGTATAGTATTCTAAAGGGGAGGAGGAATTTGAAAAATCTGAGAATAAATTTGGTAGCTTAAGATCTGCGCTTTCTGCTGATATAAGTCAAATTTTGTTATCTCAAACGCAAGGGTAAAAGATAGCTTTTGAAGGTGATAGACTCACTTAAGCAATATAATTGCCTGGAAAGCATCCTTTTACGATATTTACCAATAACTTTGATTTGGTTGGAACCGCCACGTTCTTGTGCATCAAGTGATGTACACTCTTTTTTTTATAAGAACCAGTAGATTTAAGTTCAGGCTGACTGTTCTAACTTTTTTCGAAAATCTGAGGCTGGATTGTTCTTAATTTGTTCTTAAAAAAAGAGGGTATAAGCAGTGCGATTGCTAGCTCTTTCGCTTTAGGGAGGTGTACAGGCCTCATTTGCCAACAAAGTGAGTGAGACAGCCTTCATTTGCCGAAAAGTCTGAATATTCGACGAAAAAGCACCCACTCATCGCTAAAAATCCTCGATTTTGAGAAAAAACGTTATTCAAAATTGCATTTTGCAGAAGCTCAGCCTCAATTTGTTCTTAACTTTTAACCAATTTTGAGGCTCCTGTTCTTATAGAATTGCTTTTACAAAAAAGAGTGTATAGTTTGATCCAATTCCGTCAATAGTTTTGCTTTTAGGGAGAAAAAAACAAAAATCGTCTCAGAAACGTTTACGTAACCTTAAAGCATTTTATTTCAATCATAAAAAATTCAGGTCCGTCCGATGCTGGTAGGAATTTTTTTAAATTTTCTAGCAATTCTGCTATCAAAAATTTCTAAATTTTAAATCTCTAATGAGTTTTTCAAACGTGCTCCCAAAGTATAGTAAATAGTTCACTCACATTCAGAGATAAACTAACAAAGTGATCAAGGAATTTGGTTTCCCTAGAATGACTAACTCTGTTAAAGATTTGTAAACAGCTCATTAAACTTCGTCAATGTCAAGTTGAAATCAAAACAAATTTTAAAATGGAAACTTTTATGATAATGAATGCAAGCTGCATATCAAGTGTAGTATTGCAATATGCAGTGTTGTTCAATGCCAAGACTGTTTTGAATGTCCACTCGGAAAATGAAAACTGGTAATCATAAAAGTTTCTTAGCCTTTTTAAACTTGGATAGGGTTGTTTCTCAACTTTCGAAAAATTGAGCCTACCGTTTCTTATAATCTGTTTCTTATAAAAAGGCGTGTATGCTCTTCGCTTCGTCAGACAACCCGAATGGGGGCAGTCTCTATATGGTTATTGGTTGAGTCTAAAAAGAGGCCAGGTAGGCCCGATCGTTTTGGTGAGCAGAACAATGTAAATGAAGAGTCTATAGAGAAACTTTGGAGCAGAAATAGAGTATCGCTTTTAAAAACTTTTGGTTATATTCGTGAACATTTTACCTGAGCTGAGCGTTGGTGAAAAATGTTCAACGCCAAAAATTAATTTGAACTTTTGTTGAGCTACTCATTCTCATGCTGGCAGAAAGACGAAGTAGAAAAAGATATGATTTCCAATTTTGAATTTAAATTATCTGAACAAACAAAACATGGCGTGGTGCGATGGCCATAAACGAACTGCGAGAATCCAAAATAAATACAACATGTTCAGCCTCGTTTCTATACACACCTGATTGAGGGTTTGCTATGTCGACAACTTATGTTTCAATTTACTTTGATAGGCGCTTTTTTAGCCAGAAGTAATAGATCTGTGATTTTTTGAAATTGTAGTAATCAAATTGGTTAATCAAGTTCTGAAGTGTGACGTCAAAAAAAACTACTTTTAGACGTCTCATTAATAATAAAGATACTTTCTAATTAATTCTTCTAATTATGCAAGATTAGTCAAATGTGTTTACCATCGGGTGAGATATTGCCAAAAAAGTTTTGAAGTTTGCTAACGGATTACTGTTATTTTGGCTCTGTTCATAAAGTTATGAATAGAGACGAAATGGCAGAGGTTTGATGGGGAAAGAGCCAATACACAAATGGACATATCTTAGCCAATTCTAAACACATTTCACTGATTTTGCATTTTAAGAGGTACTTTATGATTTTCTTTCAGTTTATAAGTTTATGGGATCAAAATTCAAAAAATTTTTATATTTCAGTACTTTTATTATTTTGTCATCGCTATAGAACTCTATTTCGAAATTTGTTTCGTCGTCAAATATCTCTAAATGGTTCGAATAACAAACAAAGAAATACGAAACAAACAAACAAAGAAGAACCCAACGGTAAGCGAATTCCAAAAACAACTATATAATCTGATTAATTTAATAGACATAAGGGATCACGTTGTCTATGCATAATAACAATCATCACTCGAAAGATTTTGGCTTTAAAAATTCACACAAACGACAACATATTCAAAATCAGTATTTGTTAGGGAGACGAGTTAGGGTAAGTCCGTAAGGTGTAGGTAGCCCCCGTGAAAGGAGTAGGTGCACATGCGTACTTTGCATTTAACAACAGATAGGCAAAGGGGGGAACTTTGAAAAAATAAACAACGTAGTCCAGCATTGTTCTAGCAGGTTTAATGCGCGTGCGTACCTACTTCTCGTAGCTAATTGGTTCGGACAAACCAATTACGCTTTTGTTCTAAACAATGGAGCCGCGATCTCATCTCCCCAACAAGTAAAGTATTCTTAACACAAAATCTGCATTTTCAATTTTTGAATTTTGATACCTGAAAGAGCATCCCGAAATAATTCGAATTTCACTAAATCAGGTAACACAATACGGATTTGCCGAGATATGGTTTCAAGAAGTTATTAAACCAGGCCAGAATAACATCAATTTATAAACAAATTTGAAGTCTTTCACTGGTCATATCCCGCCCAACCTTTGACCTATAAAACTTGTTCTGCATATGAATTTCAATGTGCTCCAACTTTCAAAATTAAAAGAATTGATTTTTATGACGTTAAATCTGGAAGTTAGGTGGGGGGAGGGAGGGGGGGGGGGGGGGGTTGTGCTCGGGCTCGACAAAAATATTAGGTTGGTGGTTTTCAGTAGATTCTGCAGGCAATGTATAGTAAAATTAAGGTAATTTCAAGGAAATTGGTGACACAATTACAGGGGTGGAATAATGTTTTTAAAACGCTAGAAAAATATTTGTCGCAACAGCACTAGAAATTGCAAGCAAGCTTGGACGCACGTTGATTCTGCTTTCAAATGATCAAAAACTATTTTACGATAAATTTGCTTTAAGATGCGGGCTTTTCCTTTGATTTGAGTGAGAGACCTAACACGTTCTTATGTTGTTCTACAAAATATAGTTCACGAGGGGGTTTTATGTACATTGTAATAGTTGAAAATAATAGGTTTAGGTTGGGGTGGGTGGGGTTGTTGGGTGGAAATGTTTTATGGTGAGAAAACAAATTAAATTGTTTGGAAAAAGAAATTTTTGAAAATTATGAGGTAATGCTCCATGGAATCTTGCACCTATGCTCCGCTTCCAGACAGTGGTGTAGAGCTATTTTGATAGCTAGGGGGGGGGCTCTTGCACAAAATGTTGCAAAAACAATAGCAAAAGCAAAAGTTTGTCAATTTTCGGCATTAGCAAGGAGGACTCAGCCCCCTTGAGCCCCCTAGCTCCAAAAAACCTTGCTTCCAGGGGTCCTTTTTGGCCGACAGGGGTTCATTTTTGAGATGATATGACCATTGGTCCCAAAATATAAATATGAAGTTAAAGCCATTATTTTCAAGCATTCATGTTTGATTCTAAATGATTTGACAAAAACTACATGGTTTTATAAAACCACAAAAATATGGACGATAAAGTGGATTTACCTGCATGTACTGTTTATGTAACTACTTAATATAGAATCTTGGATTCGATTTCTTAATGCTTATTAACTAACAACCGAATAACTTTGAAGCAAAATAGACGGTTGATAACTAAAAGGAACTAAGATCAGGTATCTAAAACTATAATCAATAATAAGACTTTTTATTAACACGTAACTGACTAACGCAAGGCCTTCGAGAGGTCTTGGAGGATCTTGGGCAAAACGGGAAGACAAGGTCCCCTGCAAGCGGAATGACCACGTCCTTCAGATTAGCTTAACAAATATGCGGAAAGGGAAACTATAATATGACAGAATCACTGATACTTCTGATTGTTTCTTAGAGCAAGATAGGTCGGGAAGAGGTCGGTCGTCATTTTGCTAGAAACTAGCCAACTTTAAAAAACTGCATTGCCCTTCGCAAACAGGGCCTCTTCGCATAATGCGTTAAATTTAAAAAGATAATTTCATAATTTCGTCATAATCTAATAATTATGTTATAATTTCAAAATTATGCTGTAATTTCATCATTATGCGGAAATTTCATAATTATGCTATAATTTCATATCGTGTTTCATTTTGATAATTATGTTATAATTTTATAATTATGCTTAAATTTCATAATTATGTTATAATTTCATAATTATGCAAAAATTTCATAATTATGCTTTAGTTTCATTGATCTATCCTAAGAAAGCAGCATAAGTAGAAAATTCACTTTTGAAATAAAGTTCTAGGGAATTTATTGGGTGTTGGCTTTCGTGAAAACACAACCTGGCACTGGCGGAAAAGATCGACTTTTGTAAGCACTGCAAACTTACGTGAATACTCATTGAGCAATGCATTTTTTCTTTAGTTCGATTTGCAATAACAATACTCGCGCAAATGTGGATACGCTTTAGTTTCATAATTATGCTTTAGTTTCATTGATCTATCCTAAGAAAGAAGCATAAGTAGAAAATTCACTTTTGAAATAAAGTTCTAGGGAATTTATTGGGTGTTGGCTTTCGTGAAAACACAACCTGGCACTGGCGGAAAAGATCGACTTTTGTAAGCACTGCAAACTTACGTGAATACTCATTGAGCAATGCATTTTTTCTTTAGTTCGATTTGCAATAACAATACTCGCGCAAATGTGGATACGCTTTAGTTTCATAATTATGCTTTAGTTTCATTGATCTATCCTAAGAAAGAAGCATAAGTAGAAAATTCACTTTTGAAATAAAGTTCTAGGGAATTTATTGGGTGTTGGCTTTCGTGAAAACACAACCTGGCACTGGCGGAAAAGATCGACTTTTGTAAGCACTGCAAACTTACGTGAATACTCATTGAGCAATGCATTTTTTCTTTAGTTCGATTTGCAATAACAATACTCGCGCAAATGTGGATACGCTTTAGTTTCATAATTATGCTTTAGTTTCATTGATCTATCCTAAGAAAGAAGCATAAGTAGAAAATTCACTTTTGAAATAAAGTTCTAGGGAATTTATTGGGTGTTGGCTTTCGTGAAAACACAACCTGGCACTGGCGGAAAAGATCGACTTTTGTAAGCACTGCAAACTTACGTGAATACTCATTGAGCAATGCATTTTTTCTTTAGTTCGATTTGCAATAACAATACTCGCGCAAATGTGGATACGCTTTAGTTTCATAATTATGCTTTAGTTTCATTGATCTATCCTAAGAAAGAAGCATAAGTAGAAAATTCACTTTTGAAATAAAGTTCTAGGGAATTTATTGGGTGTTGGCTTTCGTGAAAACACAACCTGGCACTGGCGGAAAAGATCGACTTTTGTAAGCACTGCAAACTTACGTGAATACTCATTGAGCAATGCATTTTTTCTTTAGTTCGATTTGCAATAACAATACTCGCGCAAATGTGGATACGCTTTAGTTTCATAATTATGCTTTAGTTTCATTGATCTATCCTAAGAAAGAAGCATAAGTAGAAAATTCACTTTTGAAATAAAGTTCTAGGGAATTTATTGGGTGTTGGCTTTCGTGAAAACACAACCTGGCACTGGCGGAAAAGATCGACTTTTGTAAGCACTGCAAACTTACGTGAATACTCATTGAGCAATGCATTTTTTCTTTAGTTCGATTTGCAATAACAATACTCGCGCAAATGTGGATACGCTCTTGCAATGCATTCTGGTTGATTTTCGTACGCATTCAGTCTGCTAATGTCAGCATCGACAGTGACGTCACTTCCATAAGTTTCGACATTGACTTCGAACTCTCCTCCGCTGGGCTGCACAGCAAAAACCAATTCGTATTTTATCTTCTTTTCGCCTTTTAAATTCTTGAAAAGTAACTTGCAACTATCGCATCGCGAGTTCCCCCTCGACTTTACAAAACTCTCCATTTTCCAATTGTGAATTACTTTCCCCGCCCTCAAAATCTTTCCCAATTGTAACTCCGCACACTTTTCCTTAACCTCCCTTATCTTCTGCAGTTTCTCGTTTATAAACCCAACAGCAATATTTGCCATGTTTTTCACTTGAGCATCGTCAACAGGCACTTCAACGTAACCCAAACAAGGGCACCAGTGATCCGCCACCCCAGCGTCCTTGCAGTTACGCGTGTCTTGGTTTATTGCAGTAAACAAACTCTGGCCTATTCCTTCACGTTTATAGTTTGGGTATGCCAGGATGTGCTTAAGGGTGCCGTATATATCAAAATGAGAAGTCATTCCTTCTGAATTTGCAACAATGGCCTTATACAGCTCGCTGTGCTTCTTCTTAAACCATCTTGGTAACGTGATTGACAGGTGAGGCAGCCTCTCTTCCAGTTTACCTTCAATCGAGGACCTGAATGATGATATACGTGGTCCGTGGTCACCAAACAAAACAAAGATAGTGTTTTCGAAATGGCCTTTCGCCTTGAAACTTGCCAAAAAGCTGGCTAAATCGTCATCCATTCTCTGCACGTTGTTGATGCTGTTGTGCGGTAAAAGGGCAATTAAGTTCAGGCTGAATTTCTTTAAATTTGAGTAATTATCGTGAAAATTCTGCAAATATGAAAGAACATGCTGGTGAAAAGGCCAACTTCCATAGCACGGCCTTTTTTTCACTTTCATTTTGTCGCCTATGGTGTAAAAAGGCCGCGCGTAATGGTCCGTTGGCGGATCTTTGAATCCGTGCAAGCGGTAATTGAAAGTAGCGTATAGGCTTGAATCCTCTTGAAACATCGTCGCATACCCTTTCTTTTTGAACTCTTTGAATATAAACGGCCATCTGTCGACGGATTTTGAGCCTGAGAAGCTTCGCCTTGCCTCGGGTAACTGTTGTTCGTTCAAACCTGTAAACATAGCGCAGAGCTGAGCGGTTGTTCCATCGCCAACAATTGTATGGCCTAAAAAAGAACATTAAAGCTTAATGCAATTCCTGCCCTAGGGGCTCGAGGTGGTAATAGGAAAGATGTGCACAATCACATGATATATCACGTGTTAGCTATTAATCACATGTCATATCACGTGTTAACGTATATATAAGAGTTTGTAATTAATTAGAGAGTGAGTTTTTAGTACAAATAAAAGCACTCAAAATGTATTGAGCGCGTTGTCTTTGCCTCTTGATCTTTACAATGTATCGCCTTTTACATCTGATGGAGAACCCGTTCCCGATGTCTCACGAAGAGACACTGGGTTTAATACAGGGATTGGCTGAAGTTATGAAGGACCAGAATGCCCCGAATTAATGAAAATGGAATTAATCAAAAGTAACAGAAAAGTGCCGAAAATAGTAGCGCATTTTAAACGATTGCAAAAAATTAATGAATTAAATCTAACTTAATTTACAAATGATCACAAAAATTTCCCTGGGTCTCGTTTTTTGGTTTTGTCCTACAAATCTCTCGGCGGCCATGTCCAGACAATTTCTTGATATTCTACCCTACCACAATTCATCATATAGAATTATTCAATTGGATGTGTATCACACGGAAGTGCGCTTTTTATTAATGTGCCCTTGAGACCAGTCAATTGTAATAATCAGAGAGATTTAGATGAAAAGTACACCACAAGGCAAATTAATTTTACTTTTAATTAGAGCAAAATATTGAAGAAAAGTCATTTAAAGGCATTTTTGAGGCAAATGACAGTCTTATCTTGCAGATACAAAAATCAATCAACTATTGGCCAATCATTGAATGCCTGAATGGTATGAATCTTACTGATTGGCTAAATATGGACTAACAGGTGACTTAAAGCACGTGAGTATCTGTTGATTGGCTCATACCGAATACATAGATACCTTTGAAGAAAATGGTGTTGTCCTGCTGTTTCAGAAACCCAAGAGATTTGGGCATGACTCTTTGAAAAGTTGCAGCTGACACGCTGTCAAGCATGAGAAATGCGACATTCAAATCCAGGTCATCAGGCTCGTTTGATACAGGCGAAGCCTGAGATATGACGTCATCTTTTGGGATAGTGATACAATGGTATTCATCTTCAGTGCCTCCATCTTTGGTTCTTAATGTTAACTTCACGAAATCTTCTTTCGGTTGAATACGAATTTCACCATTTGGGCCTAAAAAGAGATCCAGTTTCTTTAACAAATACGTTATTTAGAGAACTTGTGAAATTCGAATTGAATTTTGCGACTATTTTATGCAAAGATAATTTACCACTGATAATAACAAGACAATAAAACAAGACAATAATTTTCACGCTAAATTGTAAAAGGCTGTGAGATTATTATAATCTATCTAAGAAATCTCGACTTAAATATTTCTAAGTTGGATGGTCATTCTTTGTGTTCACTAAAAATTTGAATCTGTTTCTATCTAGGGTTTGAAGGTAGATTGAGGATAATAGGAAAGCGCGCTTATCGAAAAAGGTCCTGGTCCTTCCTCTCGATGTGACCACACCTCGTGGTTCTTACGCCTGGAATTGCAGAGAGCTGGCGACACCGCTTTCTCTTGGTGAAACCTTAGCTATGTCAGAGAATGAGATTAGGAAAACCACTGAGCCTCAAACAGTCGGCTGTAAACAGGTTTCGGGCCAGCAATTAGGCTGTCAGAGGCAATACATGTGGGAGGTAGTGTAAAAAGAAAAAATGGCTTTGAAAAAAGCAAACATTTAGTAAACTAAAGCTTTTCGTCTGACACTCTTCAGAGTTTAAAACGTCAGAACATAGATCGAAAACTCTACGCTAGGAAATATATATACCCAGTTGTGGATTGAAATAGGCCAATCAGAAACACGAGCACATGACTGTATAGGTTGACCAATCAGTGCCGCTTGCCTATTGAGAATGTTACCGATGGAGTCCTTAGGTGAAAACGAACTACACAAGTCTACACAAGTCTACACTTTTCCTTGTCTACACAAGGAAAAAAAGAGCGCACGAGTCTTGGAAACTCGACAGTCTCTTTAAGGCTCGAGTCATAGACCCTTTCAGCCAATCTTGATTTATTTTAGTTGCGGATTTCTTTCTCTCAAATTCACTTTAGGCCAATGTCTATGATTATCCTTGTGCCCCCAAACTCTCCAACTTTCGTCCTAACCAACAACAAGGCTGGAAATTTAGCAGTCCGTAGTTCTTACTCCAGAAGAGTAGAGATTGACTATTAACGATAGAAGTTAAGGGATAAGGATGAGAATTAGCAATGATTCAAATTGAATCCCTGTTAAACATGATTATCCAGCGCTTTGATGGAATATCCAATTCAATTCAGTAGAGAGGTACCAGAAAAAACTCCCTCGTAACTTTAAATAGACAGGGCATATGCTCTAACCATCTAACAAACACGCTATCCTTTGTTTTCTCAATAAATCCCGTTAAAATAAGCTCTAAACTTGAAAATTCGATATTTGTACCGTTTCAGAAAATCCTCTGTTGTTACGTCATCGGTGACATCATTTCTGGCATGATGTCAGTGTTTGAATGGTCATACAAACTCTGACATCAGTACAATCCGGTTATGACATACTTTAAGGGACCAGCGTATCAAGTACGTTATATCCGAATTACGTTGTAACGAGGGTAAGTAAAATTTTACTAAAACCAAGCACACCTTTTGCCGGGACCAAGCACACCAGTACTTTATATCCGAAAGTTTGTAATAACCGAGTACGTTATAACGGGATTCTACTGACTCGATGGTTATTCGTCAATTCGATTCATATATACATATTCACTATTCGCTCAAGTCAGCATTTTTGTAATCACTCGACCTTTAAAGTTTCCAGGGTTTAAATTGAAATAACTTGGTCGCTTTTCGAGAAATGACGATTAAATTTGCATGGAATTCAATATCTCAAAGAGCTTTTTCGATCGGTATGAACATATTTAGAATTTGCTGATGTCAGTATTTTTGTTATCACGTGACCTCCAAAAATAGTTCTTGAGACAGTTGCTCTCTCAAAATATTCACGAATTGAAAGTCAGTCAGTAGGAAGGAAACAACTCATTTCATTAGGAGGATCTTTTCATAATGCTTTCTAAAGATGGCCGAAACACCAATAGAGGGGGGGGGGGGCTTTGGGGTATAATTTATAAAGAACATAAATGTAAAAATCATACATATTTCTGACAGAATATTATGTAACATTCTGCCACCCTCTAGCAATTTGGCCCCCCCCCTCCCCACCAGCAGCTTGCTTCTTGCTATGACCCTGCTGTAAGTATATCATATAGCAGATATATAGCAGATATATAGCAGATATAGGAAAAAATGTAATATTTTAAAGTTATTGCAGACAAATCATTTCAAACTGCCAATATTCCAGCCCCATGACCACCTCACCAAATAACCTTAAAAAGCTCCAGTTTAACTTTAACAGCAAAATAAAATAAATTTACAATTTTTCGCTAGCAAAATTCTTCTTGTGTTATTTTCCTGGCCTGGTTGAGGCCTAGCAATATTTATCGTTCTTTTTGCATGTTGAGTTGAATCCAAGGTGATCGTGGTTTACAGACAAGTAGCCCGCACCTAATACATATTTAATGAACTCAAAAACCAGCTGCTTTATGAGAGATTTAATTGAACACCAGTTGCATTTCTGCTGGTCCAACCTCGTGAGACAATAAAATCTTCTTCTCCAAAGGACCTGACTTAGGTTACAGTAAACTTTTTCTAGATCGTGAGACAAAAACATCAATTTTTCATTGTTTTCACGTTCTAGTAGCCGAACTTTCAAGGCACACAATGTAACCATGTTTCAAGCTAACATAATTTTGTAAATGGAAAATAACGGAGGTTTTCATAATTTATTTATCACAACGTTTAGTTGAGGCCTGAAAATCGCTTGACCGGTTAAGCGGACAATCGTTGCTTTGCGGTTGTGGTCGCCTGGCACATCCATGAATCCCATGTACGGCCGTGTTTATTTAAACGGGCTTATTGATCTTGAAACTTCAAATAACTTAACCCGGTTTACACTGTTGTTTACGAATGTACCTTGCCGGTGCGATCAGTAAAATCCCGTTTTCTCCGGACTTACAATTCCTATTGACGCAGGTACGAACAAGCTATTTTGCACCCAAGGAGCCAATCGAATGGCTCAAAAATTTGCACACGGCCAGGACAGATGTCGGGTAAGCAAAGCTGTTCTCAAAATTTTTGTCTTTGCTCTGGTCCGTCTTTTATAGCCAAATACAAATGTGTGAGTGTAGAAAAGGGGCCTATTACAGGTTTGCGGCTTCACGGCCTGAACCCCGTTTTCCCGCGCGGCCTCCGGATTTTAATTTTTTTTCTGCAGATTGCGGCGTCACGAAAAGGTTCGTCTTGCGACTTTCGGACCAAATTCACGACGGCTTACGGATTCTATGATGGGGTTGCGGCTTAAAGCCGAAATAACGGCAAGGCTCTTCGCTTTTAAGGTTACGGTAAACGTTTTTGAAACAATATTTGGTTTTCTCTCCCTAAAAGGCAAACCATTAACGGAATCATTCGATGCACGAGAATGTGGTGATTCCAACCTTTGCTAAATATTTGCTAAAAAAATTGCTAAATATTGTAAAAATGATTCTTTCTTGGCAATTATATTGCTTAGATGAATGTACCACCTTCAAAAGTTATTTTGTACCCTTGCGTTTGAGATATCAAAAGAAATTCCATCAGTTAAAAACTGACGAAGTTGGAAGTCTTCAACTTTTTCAGTCAAAAACTGATGGTCATCAATGCATCAGTTTTTATCAGTTTTTGCTAAATATACGATTAGGTTTTGACTGAAAACTGAAAACTGAAAACTGAAATCGATTGACATTAACTCGATTGTTTTCATTATTTGTTTCAACTCTTTCAAAGTCTGCAACTCTTTCATCATCGTCAGTCTCTCGTCGTTCTTCATCAGATTTGAAAACTGGCTTGAGAGTAAAATCTATCTTCCTTGCTTCGGCTGTTTGATGTTGATTGCGACCTCCAAACTCATTTTTAACAAACACTACATCTCTAGATTTATAAAGTTCCTTTGTTCTTAGATCAAATAGACGATACGCTTTTCTGTAAAGACTGTACCTAATGAAGATGCACTTTCGAGATCTTGAATCAAATTTCTTTGTGAGCTCTTTAGGAATGTGCATGTAAGCATCACATCCAAATTCTTTGAAATGTGCTACATCAGGTTTTCTTCCATAAAACTTTCATATGGAGTCATGTCCTTCACTGCTTCAGTCGGACTACGATTCCTCAAAATGACTGCTGTTGCAACTGCTTCTCCCTAGAAATCATTTGGTAATTTAGCAGCATGCAGCATTGATCTTGCAGTTTCTTGAATGGTTCTGTTCATTCTCTCTGCGACTCCATTCTGTTCTGGTGTTCTTGGGACACTTCTCTGCTTAGAAATACTTTTCAGTGGCAAGAAATTATTAAATTCATTTGAACTCCCCACCATTATCCGAGCGTAGATTCTTGATTCTCTGCACAGTGGCATTTGTTGCCATGGCTTCAAAACTCTTTGAACTTTGAAGAACTTGATCTTCGTTTCTTATGAAGCATATTGCAGTTAACCTTGACTAATCATCGATAAAGGTGACAAAATATCAATGTCAACACAGACTGGTTGTTTGCATTGGTCCACACACTTCACTGTGTGCTGGCTCGTTTCCATGTAATCGCATCAGACCGAGTCAGCCTGGCAAGCGGGATAAAACACACACTGGAGGATGCGCCAGTGTGTGGTTTCACACCAAACTTCTTTGTAGGCTTTTTGTAGGCTTCTTTTCTAACATCAAACTTCTTTTCAGCCCGTTTAAGGATACAAGCTTGTCGTTTCCACTTTTCCTGCAGAGGTGGCGCCAGAAATCTTCCGACAGAGGGGAATGAGCTTCCGACAAGGGGGCTAAAATGACTAAAATATGCAATTTTTGTATGTTACTTTGTCAACGGAGCGGCTATAGCCCCCCCTAGCCCTTTCTCGGCGCCACCACTGTTTTCCTGTACAAACTATATAGTCTGGGCTCTTAGCACAGTATTTGACTTGAATTGTGCAAATTGTGATACCAGCATGAAAATGGTTACACTGGGGTAATTTCACACGCTGATGATGATGCCGAACAGACCCAAGCCGAAAAATGTCCCCAAATGCTATTTTTAGACTGGGGTACTTGGCCCCAGTCCTCGAAATGGGCCAATCTCCATATGTCATTACTGATTTATGAAAAAAGTGGGAAAGGAAAGATTTAGGTGCATTATCATATATTAAAATATATTAAGAGAAAAGGAAATGAAAAATTGCCACTTTATGCTATTTTTAGAATATGAAATTGGTACCCATGTCTCTATTTAGGCATTAATCTTTAAATAATTACTCTCTTTTAAATGAATATGAAATGTAGCTTTCTCCATTCTTTCAACAACCTGAAAAGTTATACGAAAAGATGTAATTGACAATCTTACCCCTTGATGCTATTTTTAGAATGGGGTACTGGAACCCAGTTCTCAAAATTGGGTTTTACCTTCATAGTCTAGGCTCTAAGCACAGTATTTGACATGAAATGTGCAAACTGTGGTACCAGCATGAAAATGAGTACACTGGGGCAATTTGACACGTTGATAATGATGCTGAACAGACATAAGCTGAAAAGTGCCCCCAAGTGCTAGTTTTAGACTGGGGTACTTGACCCCAGTCCTCAATTTTGGATTTCAACCATGCGTAGTTAACTAAAGATTCAAATTAGCATGAATGTATAGGTTTAAACACAATTCACCTAGGCATTTAATTGCCAGTCAACTAAATGCCTGTTGTTTAATCCAATTAAGATGCCTTTCATCGATGATTTTGCGTCATTGTCCCTTTGAAAAAACCAGACCCTATGACCCTAGGACCCCTATGACCCCTAGGACCATTAACTACGAAGAACCAAAAAGGACCCTTAACTACTACATGATTTGCGGCTCCCCCAGAGCCATGCTTTTTAATGCTATCATGTTGACAGCTTTGGAAGCATTCCGACTTTGGCTCAAACATTTAACATTGTCATTTAACAATCGTCGGTCTCCTGTCTTTTTATGTTTTCCAGGAGGTGAATTTCGCACTTAATTCGCTACGGGTTGTTTCAAAAGTCCCTTTTGATTTCCACCAGACTGCGAAATAATATTGTGATTTCCCCAAAACTAGACATTTTTAGGCGCCTATTGCGGAATATTTCGCAGCGGTGAAATTAGACCTATTTTCGAAGTCAAAAATCAAAACTGCGCCCCTCCCCCCCTAGATATCTTCACCAGCGATTTGGCTGCGAAAATCGCCTCGTGGCAATTAACCCGTGCAGTGTGTGCTGTATGGGCGGGGAAGTTAAAGAAATGTGGAACTTCGGGGAACTTTTTAATGGAAGACTTCTTTCTGATTTTGGATTGTGCAAACGCCTCTTAATATTTTGACTATTTTTTTGCCTTGATTTCTAGTGCTCTGCAGCTGCACCCTGCTGTGTCAACATTGTCAATTTATTTAATTCTCCCTTCCCTCTAAAGGCCCCCTAAACCCTGGTCTGATAAACACCGTTATCTCATACAGAGTACTTTTTGAAGGCTAGATGAAATGTTTCTGCTTCTCTTGTCTGATCTGTTACTTGAAGTGATTTTCGATGCTTGCGTCGATGGTGTTTTTTGTCATTAGTCCGTTAGGATTGGTGTGTGCGTCATGAGTTAAAAAGCATGGCTCTGGGAGAGCCGCAAATCATGTAGTAGTTAAGGGTCCTTTTTTGTTCTTCGTAGGTAATGGTCCTAGGGGTCAAAGGGGTCCTAGGGTCATAGGGTCTGGTTTTTCCAGTATGCCTTACTCGTAGCGTTTTGGCTGTGAAATACATGTTGCCTTTCTTTTATCCCTTCTCGGGCAAAATTATTCGAAAAACGCCTTCTCCGCATACACATTTGACTAACATCAAGGCTGCTCGAAGGCTGCAATGTGCAGAAGCAGTAATCGCTTTTCTGATTGTAAAGGAAGGGGAAAATGCATAAGAATAGGTATCGACAAGGAGCTATTGGAAACTGTCCTTCAAATGCTCTTGTCAATACACTGAACAATAGCAATCAACGAGGATGAGAAAATACAAAAAGAACTTCCGGGCATTTTATTGCCCAAAAGTTGAACATGTTCAATTTTTAAAACGGAAACACCAGAATGTTGATAATTTGAAAATGTATGGCAATAATCAGGTAACCTCTGCGAATACACTAGGCATTTTATTGCGAGTCAACTATGGCTGCGTTAACACTGTTTATGCTTGCTCGCTCCGACTTATGGCTGTTCACACTGTCCGCTATTCAAAACTTGTGCAACTGCAACGGCATTGTTCATAAGAATTCTTTTGTTTAAAATGCGTTCATGTTTGTCGGACGGAGACCGCCAGATTTGAAATGCAAGAACTGCGAAAAATGGGGCGTACAATCATTCGTTAACAGAAATCAGATGATAAAATAAGGTCCAAAGAGGCATAATTCACTGGGTCTAGCACCAAATTTTGTCAAATAGCCCAAAAAGCAGATTGTTCATCGATTGCAGTGAGTGACGGCTTGTAACTAACCTGGCAGCTAACTAACAAGCTAAATCGCATTAACTAGCGCCTTTATATTTGCCAATTTGAACACTACAATAGATTCTATATAAATCATCTGATAGCGACTGGAGGTGCTTTCAAAGGACTGAGCAGTGTAAACGCGATTTTAACAAAACAAAGGGTACCCATTTAAAGGCATTGAGTCATGGTAAATACTGGTTCTCCGTGGGGGGTTTGTCTGTTTCCATATGACAAGTTTGTTTTCATGTGATCAGGCATTCTTTGTCGAAAGCGAAAGGCATTTGAAAAGCCTTTGTGGCATTGGAAAGGTACAAATGGGGGAAGAAGTTTTGAAATCTTGTGTAGCGAGCAAGAGAAAAGAGAGGGAAAGAAGGAGTTATCATAATGACGCCGAAATGTTTGCAACTTGGGTTTACGCTTCCTATTTACCATGACTCGATGCCTTTAAACATATCTAAACTCTGTAAGCTTTGTTGATAATCAACTAAAGCAAAATAAATTCAAACAACCGAAACTATTTCTAAAAAAAATCCTTCGATCGTACGCCTAATTCAAAACCTTCAGCTGAGAGGGAATAGTGTTGCTAGAGGGATTAAGAAAACAATAAAATATTAATAATAATTATATATTAATAATAACAAGTTAAATATTAGTTACCAAATAAAATGTTTAGGGCTGAGTCTGGAAAGGTATTTAGTACAATAACATAATAAAAACAAAAACATGATGATAATTAGTAGTTATATAAACAATTAAAACTGCAAATACTTTATTTAGTTAATTCAAGTCGATAAAAAGAGATGTAAATAAGTGCGTCCAGTCTCAACATTGCTTGTGGCAAGCAACGCTCAATTCTAATCATTACTAGTTTGTTTATATTCTTTAGCTGTGAAGTAATTTAATCAAAAGAGTGAAGTAATTTAATCAAAAGGAAACTGTGAAATACTTACCACGGCTGTTCAAGTCAATATCAATGCGATCAGAGTAAACTGTGTTGAAATCGTCGCCTACAGGCCTTCGAATATATGTCATTTGTAATTTAGATATATCCTTTCCATCGATTAAAATTTCTGTTCCTTTGATAAACCCTCGGCGTTTTCCAGGACATGTAAGTTTTGGTAATTTCTCCACATATTTCATCGCACTTTCTCTAAACGGATCCAGTTTTGGCAAGATACACTTTGAATCAATGAATTCCGTCGTTTCGTGGCCCTCCTCTAACGACGCGTCGAAGTCATACAAAAAATAATCAGTCCATCTTGCGTGATCAATTGTAAAATAAATAATAAATAAAGTCAAGAAAATGATAATTCTTGTACGAGTTATCCGGGCAAGAAGATGTCTGGCCTTCGCCATAACACAGGTTGCTCTTACTTTTTTGCCGAACGGCCTGCGATCAGATGACTGCTGTTTGAGCATGTGGTCAAGGTTGGCGACTGGTTCTCGGTCCGCAAATTACAGTGCGACATTTGACCAGTTCAGCGGATCAGAGACCATTGACTTCCGAGAATTTACTGTGCCGGATGAATTTTACCCGCAGAAAACTTGTTCGGATTGATTTGCGTTTACACTGTGCCGCACAAATTTGGTCCACTTTGCCCTCCCGTTTACACTGTGCCGGATAACTGCAGTCACGTGATCGTGCACAGAACGTCCAAAACAAGGTCATCTCTGGGCAACAAAATAACAACTAAATTCCCGCCAACGTAAAAAGACTTTTAATTTTCTCTTCAGAATGATCTGCTTCTTTTTTTCAGACATAGTCCGAAGATATTATCAAAACAAATTAGGCAAATTAGTTTTAATATCTTTTTCTCTGAAACAAAATGACGCTGAAATAGCGAAGAAAGTGGGGAAAGCTGACAAGGGTGCCAATTTTACGTGGACTGACGAAGATGCTACACTTTAAAGACGAGTATTTATCGACAACAAGGCAGCCATGATGGCGAAAGGTCTTGACTGGGAGACAGTAAAAAACTTAATAGGAAGAAATAGCCAATCGCTTTCGAGCAAGATACGATGTTGATTAAATTTATCCGGATAAAACCGTTTACACTGTACCACATAGCTATCTGAACTAATTTCATCCACTTTCATGGGTGAACTAATTTTGTTCGGATAGCCGCTCTCAAATTCGTGGGTCTAGTGTAAACGCGACGCCTATCTGAACTAATTTTGATGCTGATAAAATGTATCCGGCATAGTGTAAACGGGGATTAAAATACAAAAAGGGGGAGGGGTACCAGGTATTTTGGCGCGATTGTGTGATCAGGGTATTATCGATGCGAGAATTCGGGAAACAATTTTTTGTCATGCGTGAATTCGCGCGTGACCTGAAACCAGACAAATTTCCCCAGCATATTTAGAGATTCCTTTTCCGACAGCTCTGCCAACAAGAAACTACATGCAGGATATTGTCATGACCGAAGATCTCTATTATGTAGAAAAGATTTTGTTAAAAATTCAAGAAATTTCTCGCATTAGATGGCTATTGAATAACACCTAACGTACCGACAATACACTCTTTTTTTATAAGAACCAGTAAATTTAAGTTCAGGCTGACTGTTCCTAATTTTTTCGAGAATCTGAGGCTGGAATTTCTTAATTTGTTCTTAAATTAAGAGGGTGTAAGCAGTGCTATTGCTAGCTTTTTCGCTCTAGGGAGGTGTTCAGGCCTCATTTGCCAACAATTGAATATTCACCGAAAAAGCACCCACACATCGCTAAAAATTCTCGATTTTAAGAAAAAACGTTGTTCGAAATTGCATTTCACAGAAGCTCAGTTGATGTTTGTTATTAATTTGTTCTTAACTTTTGACCAGTTTTGAGGCTCGTGTTCTGATAAAATTGTTCTTATAAAAAAGGGGGTATAGTACCTATATTGCCCCTAACCTGTAGCATTATTTTGTCTTTCGGGTCTTGTGTTTTTCAATAAACATATTTAATATTCTACATTTGCGCGTGAACAAATCATGTCACAAAGAAGCAGGTTGAAAGCTGCAGGATTTTTAAACAGCATTTGTAAGCCTTGTGGTGAGGCTGTACGCGCCACAAACGGCTAGGAAGTAACAGGTATTCACCACAAACGTCCGTTACGTGTCCACACTGTAGCGGTTCCAAATTGTTCCTTTTAGCCATTCCGTTTACACTGTACCGGTACGACCTAAATTCAGGCCCTATTCACACGACACCGGATTCATTTTATATCGGATTCACTGACCCAGATTCATTTTGTATCGGATCCACTCCTGTTCACACGGTGTAGCCTTCGTGCAGGCTCGGAAATTCCAATCTCATCGAAATTCTAGAAAATGATGGTTGATCTGTTCTCAAACGGATCCAGCAACAATTTTTAGCCTCTCAACCAGGGGCGTCGCGACGGGGTGGGGGGTTTTGAGGTGTCATGCTCTCCCCTAGTAGTATCTCGATTGGAAATTTCAGGTAAAATCCGCTCGGTCGAAGAAACGATTTAGGTATTTGAGAGACCTTCATGTCTTAAAATCAATAAAGGATCAAGCAAAGTTAGTTGCTCCGTTGGTTAAGTATGATATTTCGTTATATGAATGAAGGTAAACAAACTAATGATTTGAAGATTTGAAGATTTCTTGTTGGCAGTAAATCTGAAAATCCAGACCATTTTTAGGTAAAATTGTGTCTTTAACCCATTTCCCCTAAAATTTCTCGGTAGAAGCGTCAACTGCAATTCACTATGAGCTCCAGATTTTTTTAACATTCAAAAGGCATGCTAAGATGGAGAGAGGGATCTAAATTGACAACCAGTGCTGCTTGTTACCCAGCTTTAGAAGTAACTGACAACATGCTATTTTTCAAGACCGCGGCGAAATTGTACTAGGTATTTTTATTTGCTGTTCAACTTGTTTACAAAAAAATAATTTTCGATAGGATTAGGAGGATTGCTTTAGTGATATGTGCTTAAACGAGTAAAATTTCCTGCTTCCTCGGTTAGTGGCTATCTCCTTTACCCGTTCTGAAATAGAGATTTGACAAAACTATTAGGAAAGTCGGCTATTATCGTTTAAAAATGAATAGTTGCTAATTATATACAGAGTTAGATTGACAAAATGTATTGCAGAAGTTTGTGACAGTAAATAAAGAATTTCAGGCAATAATTTTTCATCAGATAAATTTGTAGTTCACATCGCCCTAACGAGGCTTGCCTCGCTACGGCCCTGCTGACTCAATGCATTATTTTTTTAACACGTTTGTACAAAGATGTGATTTAGTTACTTTTTCTTCCTTGATTTACAGAAACTGCTATGAAATATCTAGGCCTAACTCTAGAAAAAGCCGAAAATAGGTCACAATTCAATGCTTGGATATCAATAACATAATTTATATATACAGTAGTAACCAATTTTCAATTTGATATAATTTTTGATATTTTTAGACTACACCCTTTTTTTATAAAAAACGAGTTCTGGGAAATCAGAGAAAATTAAGATATTCCACGACTCAAAGCAGAAAAAACAAGCAAACTGGACTTGTGACAGAAACCCAGAACTCGAAATTTTTGAAAAATTGAGATTGGCTGGTTGGCAATGTATTTTATGCAAAGAGGATTAAAATTTATTTAATTCATCTAAGTACAGCATAGGAACAGAAGCAAATCTCTTATCAGAAAAGCCAAGTGCATTTAATTAAAAACAACAGAAGGACTGACGAGCGTGCGTTCTGCAGCTGCCAAAACCGTCACTAATAGGAATATGCATAAAGTATTATCAAACTGGAATACTCAACGTTGAACTTTATTTCTTATAAAATAATGGTGTATTGTGCTACTCTCTTTTTATAAGAACGATTTTATCAGAGCATGAGCCTCAAAATTGGTCAAATATTAAGAAGAAGTTAAGAACAAGCCGAGGCTGAGCTTCTGCAAAATGCAATTTTGAACAACTTTTTATCACAAAATCGAGAATTTTTAGCGATGTCTGGGTGCTTTTTGGATGAATATTCAAATTTGTCAGCAAATTGAGGCTGTCTCACTCACTTTGTTGGCAAATGAGGCCTGTTCACCTCCCTAGAGTGAAAAAGCTAGCAATAGCACTGCTTACACCCACTTATTTTAAGAACAAATTAAGAACAATCCAACCCCAGATTTTCGAAAAAATTAAGAACAGTCAGCCTGAACTTAAATTTACTGGTTCTTGTAAAAAAAGAGAGTGTATTTCAAGTCCATACTCGTTGCTTGTAATTATTCTTCAGCACAATGTGTCCCTCCCCGTATCTTTAGAGCTATAAAATACCTTTGGGGCAGATTTTCATGACAAAGATTACTAATTCGGCCTCATTAAGAAGAAACAAGTTTAATTCATATCAAATTTCATTTCTACAAATTCAATTTGACAAACTAATTATAAAGATTCGCACTTTTCTATCGGCAGGTGTAAAACGCGGTTCATGCAGGTTAATGAAAGGAAGGTTAAATCGTGCGGGTCAAGACTAGTGGCCATGGGCACAAGCAGGGGCGGATTCAGAGCAAATTTGAAGGAGAAGCAGTTGGTAGTGGGGGCGCTGAAAAATTTTCGAAATTGGTGACGAGAGTCCCCTTTATACAACAATTTCAGATACATTTTCGCAATAAACTACATAACTTTCAGGTAATTCTTGAAGCAAATTAACCTATCGGTCTCAGAAACTTTTTCACAAGATTCTCATTCTTCAAAAGAGGCGCACAATTTCCAGAAAAGGAGCGCCAAGCTTCCTTCAACTCGTTGAGGGAGGGGCAACTGCCCCTAATTGCCCCCCTCACATCCACCACTGGGCACAAACTTTAAAGGTAATGTGTCCATAGAAAAGGACTGCCTACTAGTATTCTTGCGATGCAAAACTGCTCACATGAAAAGCTAACTTCTTAGTAGGATAGATAAACAGAACGACCCGTAATGGCTGGGACGATGAAACGAAAAATCACATGTTTCTAAAAGCCCCCGCAGAGTCGCTTGCTTAAGCTGGACACATTCCCTTTAAGGCTTCTGGCCTATTGACATTGCTGTTATGAATTTGGTGCAACATAATGAGGTGTTCGATGAAAGTTGACACCCACTGATGTGTTGAGCATCGAGAAATCCATTCAAACATCAAGAACTGTTTTATTCACAAATATGTTTGATATCGGCATAAATAACAAATAAATATCGGCAAATCATTGCCATATTAGGTTCTAAACGCACGACAGGAAAATTCAAGAATTATATATTTAAAATGGTCTATATTATTAGATAATAGACTCAAAAAGTTCTTTCTAATTTATATGAAGATAAAAATTGCAAGCACATACTTTTTCAATTCAGGCCACTGCTATATTCTCCCCGTAACTGCGTAAACTAAAAAAGTCTTATTTTTTACAATTCTGTTACAATTCAAAAACTGCAAAATTTTTTTTACAATTCAAAAGCTCCAAAATTGCTATGTGTTGCTGATTTATATCGTCCCTAACTACCTGCATCAGAAAGGGCACTGAAATAGTTGTGAGCCACGAGAAACTCAGTCCTTCAAAAAAGCAATTTTCCATACTGAACCCTACTGTAGCTCGCTTTTGGCCACTTTATTAAATAGCGGAAGTAAACAAATTTGACTCACTCAGCAGTACCACAGAATATTCAAGAAGCTGTTTGAAGAAGAAAGGTTTGTACTTGAAGAAAAAACAGCCAACACAATGGGCCTTGGCCCCCCCACTTTTTTACAAAACAATAGAGTTTTTCTCAAAATCTTTTGTTACGGGTGTTAAATTTTCCCTTGGCCCCCCCCCCACTTTTCAACCTTTGTCGGAGCCCATGCATACAAGTAAACATAATTACAAATTAACAATAAATCTCAGAAAACAGCAAACAGCTAATACAAAGATAAACAGATGAAAAAATGATTATATGCTAGAAAGTTTACGTTACGAGGATATGCACGTAGAGGACTTCCCAAAAGATTCCCGTGATTCAAAAGCCAGCGATATAAAATTAGCTATTGATATCAAGAATCCGTATCTTCTTGACTCATCAATCAAATAAACTTATCACAAAGGTCAAGGGATGATATTCTGGGAAATTTTTAATAAATCATAGATAACATAGAATTCCTAGCAGTCTCGTAAAGGGAACAAACTAATAAAAAATGAATTTGATCCTTCACAGCAGTTTTATTAAAAGATTGACAATACGGACATTTTCTATCAATCCTAAGAATAGGATTCTTCCCGTATCTACCTGTTTCAATCCTGAGGTTGTGAGCACTGAGACGTAGTTTTGCAAAGTTGGATCTTTTCTTTTTGCTAGGTACAGTGTGACCAGATCTAAATTTTGGAATCATGCCAAATTTGTCAAAATATAATGCTAGCTTTGCAAAAATTATGCCAAATTTCAAATCAAGGCACACCTGCTTGAAAAAGAGGCTGGAGGATGCTCAGAATATCAAAAGTGACAAAGTTTCCATTTGGCCTTTTTGACCCCCAATCTGAAACACAGTGTACTTAAAATTGCCGTCTTTTCTACACAAAAAAGCAATTTAGATCAATGGTTTTGAAATCCAAATTTCTCAACCCCTTGGCCGTCATAAATTGATTTGGCCGAAGAAGCAAAAGTTGGCAGAATTCTGGCAGCATGTTGCAAAAAATCACGAAAAATGCAAAGGAAAATAAATTTTTTACATAGATGATATTCAAATTTGTTTTGGAATGATTTCAAAATTGCAAATAAAGAAACATGAAACAACGTAAAAGATAACAGACAATGTAAGATAATAGTAAATAAAAGCTTTGTAACCTACAAAGCAAATTTTGATTACACTATCACTCCCCGCAATTGTCAAAAATTTAGCTTTTTTGTGTACTGAATTTAGCTGGCTGAATTTGGCTGCCAACCATAAAATATTTGGCTGCCAACCGTTCCAAACAACTGGCTGAACATTGAAAGTGGAAAGTCACACATTCTTGTGTTTCCATTTAGTGGTGATAGACAACAGATCAGTGGAAACAATGATTTTTTAAAAACTATCAAAATTATGCCAAAGTTATGCTAGATTCTAAATTATGCTAGATTTTATGCTAAATGACGATTTTTGGTCAATATTATGCTGAAAGCATTATAATATGCTAGATCTGGTCACACTGGTAGAATCATCACGTTGGAAGGTCACCACAGCAAATATGGCCAATACGACAAGCGAAGCCCCGTATGCCGGGCGAAATATTAGCTATGACTGATTTACTGTGTTTGTTGTTGTTTGTTCTCGGCGCCTTGCGGTGTTTTTTATCTACTGCATTTCACTACAAGGCCTAATTTCTTTGCAAGGAGAGGCACAGCCTGAAATATCAGAGACTTTCCAAAGCCAGTTGGCAATATGGCGAAGGTGTCTCCTCTCTACAAACAAGGCTTTCAATGCTGTTCTCTGTCCACAACATGCGGAAAATATTCTTCGAGTACAGTTTTTACAGCATCTTCAAACTCAATCGTTACGGTCGCTAGCATATATTTATATTGTGTTTTGTTCAATGTTTTACACCAGAGCTAAGTTTATTGTTTCGCTGTGACCTTTGAAAGTACAGAAATCTGTACACTCGCTCCTGATTGGTTAATATCAGCACACCAGAACGAGAATGGGGCGCACTACACCAGACTCTCTATTTTATTTCTTATATAGTGAGTCTGTTACCCAGGGTAGATGTTGCTGTTCTACCTAGGGATCGTGTTTTGTTTTGGAAGATCTATTAACTTTGTAGGAATCCCTTCAAGTTTCTTTTAAACATGGAAATTGTGGGGCTCATTCTGATGTTTCTTGGAATCTCATTCCATGTTTTGGCCCCAGAGTTAGAGAAATTTCCCTTTGAGAATTTCAAATTTTGCCTTGGGATACCGTTAAGAAACCAATCCCACAGCCCTTCATTAATAACGTTCCCCGGTTTTTTATATTGAGTTATGCCCCACCTTCAGGAACCCCTACTTTACCCTAAACACTCGCTAACTGTACTGCAGCGCTTAATTTTTTGAGTTGGCGTCAATATATCACTGTTGTTAACTCTGTCCCATTCCATCTTGTTAGACCAAGCTTTTACTATTTCGAACAGAGTTGTTCGGTCTCTTGAATATCTCTTAATTAATTAGTGACGGGAGTCTCTTCTCTAACTTCATTTTCGTCCGGTCTTATCGCTTTAAATTCTTCAGATATCAAGTCGAGGAATCCGGTCGCTAAAACTCTCGTGCTGCATACCAATCAATAATTTCTAGCACAGCCAAACTTTGGTTTTGAAAGCCAGTGGAACTTCAAAAAATCTCTAATTTTGTCTCCTCATCAAATAATGTGCTACAGATATCAATTCAAGTAGGAACAGATTTAAGCGATAAGGCTTAGGGTGGGGGGGGGGCTTGGTGTTAGATACTAATTCTATTTTGGTGCCACACCCTTTAGGTCACTGGAAGATGGTGGAAACGTCCCTTTACAAAATTCGGATTTCAACTTAAAGATAAAGAAAATAAGAAGCTGAATAAGGTAAAATCTTGGCGCTTTTGTGTTACTACTGACTGCAAAAGAATGATGCTCACCGAATGGAAGCAAATTAACCGAAGTAACAGAAATCCTTGGTGCGTTGCACGCCTACACCCCCCTGCTAAATCCATCCCTGAATACAGGGCCCCCAGATGTTTTCTGAGGCTACTCGCAAAAGAAAAAGCTGCGAGAAAAGGATATGCCATTCAGACATCAATGACGTAATAAAGAAATGTGGGGCCCTTACTAAAAGAAGTATTTTGGGGCCCCTCTGCTTATCTAAATTTGAGCCAAGATTTAGAACCTAAATCCTTGTCTTTGGGGTTTTCCTGAAAAACTACAAGGACCTTGGAACTGAAATGTTTTTAATCTCTTTACTATAATATCTACAACTAACTTTTGTGGAGCTAACTAACCTTTATGCACTCAATTCGAGTGAACCACCTGTTCAACACGGCCTTTGCTGCCCAACCGAACTCTTAAGATCAGCATCTGTATTTGTTTTTTGTATTTGTATTTGTATTTGTTTCTACCTAGCATCCGAAGGTAGTTTTTGGGACACTGAGAAGCTTATGCTTATTATCGAGCAGTGTCCTGGTCCTTTCTCTCGATGTGACCACACCTCATGATTCCTTTCCCTGGAACTACAGAGAGCTGGCGACTCTCTTCACTCTGGGTGAAAGTTTGGTCATGCCAGGGACACGAACACGAACCCCTGGGCCTGTAGACAGCGCCTCTAACAACTGAGCTATGCTCGCATCAAGCACATCTTCACAAAGATGATCACAATCAGTTAGATAAGACCTTAAAATGTCAACCTTGCATAATTTCACTCGAGCTATAGCTTGACTCGTTGCTCTTTTCAGGAGTTTCAGAAGATTCGTAAAATATAGGCCTGGTGACTCTTTCTTTGTCCTATTCTTCCTGCGGAGGGAGACTTGAGCTTGGAAGATCGTGGTCTTTGCTTTTTCAAAAAACAGTGAAACTTCCAGCAACTTCAACTTTCATAATTGTAACTGGAATTTCCAGTGTGTTTGATGTAGCAGCTTCAATTTCCCAAAGACATTATGAAATGAAAGCAAAAATATTGATCGATGCATTTGAAAACATTTCTAAACTTGAAAAATAAAGATTTTCAAACTGCTTCATTGAGAAAATCATTGAGATTTTAGATATCTCCGATTTCCTTGTAAATTAAATATAAAATTTTATAACGACATAGATGTGCATTAGAGGAAAGTGTGATTGACATGCTATATCTTGCTTCATAATTATGTGGTTGCTCACAAATCGTATTCAGTCTTGCGCTCATTTCAAAGCTGCTGTTAATCGTACCAAGAAACATGTTTTCATCCAAAAAAATCTTTTTCTAAAAACTTCTTGGGGGCTCCTTCAGGACCAAAATGCTTAGGGTCCCTTAGTTTTGCGATCAAAGGTGCACACCGTGTGTTACGCAACTGCCAGCCATTCATTTCGATCTGTGCATGCACAGGATACTTGGGATTTTCTTCAGGAAGCGTATTTGGTTTGGCACCCCCCTTGAAAAATATATTTTGCAACGAGGACTTCTTTATCTAGGGGTGCAGAGCATGAAAAGTGAGTTTTGCTCACCAACATTGTCGGAAAATTGGACTTTGAAGCCCCTTGAGCACAATGGCAGGCAACGGGCCTACCCGGCGGGCCAAGCCACCACTAAAACAAGGCCATCGATACTCAAATTCCATCTATTAAGCCACTTTCTGTGAGTTTATAGATAAGAACTAAGCAAATAAAACCTGATAACCATTGGCAACATTTAAATGTAAGACTTAAAAGAGTTACTTTATAGAAATCAAAACTTTCCTCGAAGCGTTCAAACTTTTGTAAGATTTGCTAAAGTTTAGTCAAGAACTTCCAAGAGCGGTTCTGTAAAACATGACTTGCTTAAACCTGAAAATATCATCAAAATCACATTTGCTCGTGCTTGAGTACCAAGCTGTATTTTGCGGAAAGTGACATGTTTTCAGTTTGCAATAGATTTACTTGGAACAGGGGTTGGCACAAGATGGCAATGCCTACCCTGCAGCACGAGAATACCGGCTGTTTGCCACTCTTGGCTCTAATTTTTTGAATGAGTTTTTACGTAGTTTTCATAGAAGTGGAAGAGGAACGGTTTTTTGGGGTCTCTTTTTACCCATATAGAACTTAAGACAGATTTTATATACTGCTTAGGTGTAATAACTTCACGGAAGATGCCACATACACACTTAAAATAACTCAACCTTACACTTCGCCTGGAAAGGACATAGAGTGTTTGTCACCTCTACTCTACAGCAGTGGCGGCGCCAGCTATTACAGAGTGGGAGGGTAATTACCACCCCCCCTCCCCCCCCACCACCGCTGGCAAGGGCCATTAAGACCACGCCTCTTTTGCCTCGTTTCAGTGCATTGTACTAGGCTTACTTTCCTTAGAAAAAATATAAAAAAATTTTTTTTGGTACAATTTATTTACATTTATCGTTATTTAACTTTCCCTAGGTCTACACCTACACAACGCATTTTAATTTGTTTTTAGAAGGAATATGTGGAACATGCTTTCAGGAAAAATGACAAGGGTAATTACCCTTCCCACACCACCCCTTGGCGTCGCCATTGCTCCACGGTTGACTTGGAAAACACTGTTTCAATCAAAGGTAAAATGTTATTTGAATTAAGCACCGCATTGCATTATTGCCGTTGTTTCCTAGCAACGATGACGACAGCTGTAACGTCAATTCAACGAAGTGAACTGTTACCAATTTTGTTGTTACTTTTCAACAAATTCATAACACGCAAATTGTTCTTGTTGAAAAAGCTTTAGGATCCTTTGCAGAGTAAGCTCCATTTTGCTGTGAAGTGGAAGACGTATTTGCTGTTGGAAAAATTAAGAAATTTGAAATGGAAACTGACAGAAGAGACTCGGCCATGCTTTCGAATTCCGACGTCGAAAGAGCGGTAAGTGACGTCAAAATATTAAATTCTCGTATTTCAGGTTTATTTTTCTGCTTATAAAGTTTCCTGCAGATATAGAGTTATTTGTAACTTGATAAATATTAAGTATAAAGTTAAAATGTGGTTAGAGAAGATAGGAATGAAACAATGGAGCAAATTAAGGCGGTAAACACAACTTGTAACATTATACACGGGGCTTGCAAAAGTACGATGTCTGAAATGGCGGCCCATCGAAGCCAAGAGCCTAATCCTACAAGTCTCTTAATTAAATGTTTAGGACTAAATGGTTTTGGTGACCCTACACAATTACAATGGCTCTTGAATGAAAAGAAAGATTTTTTACGGTTTTGCGGAAAAAATTTAGGAAAACTTTGAACCGGTGTTTTGAAAAGGTTTTAAAGAAAAGTAAAGGATTCTTAAAAAATCGATATGATATAGACAATACTTTAAAAAGCAAAAATTACTTCTAAATTTATCTTTTCAGTAGCAATTCTATTATTAAAAAAGCGAAGCCGGTTGGATGCAGTTATAATTAGCTTTGAATGAAAACAAATTAATTTACATTTTTCTTCAAAATTACGATATTATATTGTTATATTTTCTGAATACTCAGACAATCTTTTACAGGATTGTTCTCAAACAGTACAACATAGTTTCTTTGAATTTTCTTCCCTAAAAACAGCAAAATAATCATTTCATTTCTTTCCAACCAAATTTCCGTAAAATGGCGAA
Organism: Rhopilema esculentum; assembly: GCF_013076305.1. The sequence goes on from NW_027019653.1 coordinate 3,560,693, forward strand.
TTCATTTTCCCGCCATTAACTTTCGTTTCCAGGCCCTTTAGGCCGTTTCCATATATTTCTGACTCAATTTTGTATTTAAAAAACTTATGACAATTTCTATATTTTAAGAAAAATAATTCTACAGAAATTACACAATTTATGACAAATCTTTGCTTTTAATAGTCAATAGGTTTTTAACATGAAAACGTATTTACGTTTTTCGAGCTAAAGTATTGCGCCACTTCGACGAATGAATAATGGCGTCTGTTGTGTGAACAACATGCCATTCAAAATTCAAACGACTTTTATGAAACCATTTTATGAAATCGTTATTCCATGATTAAAACTCAATTACACAAAACTTCAAGCCATTGGCAACGCATTTCATTTTAACTTTGAGAGAGATATCTTTTCAAAACATCAAAACATTGAATTTTTAATTGGACAGTCTCGAAGCTTTGAAACCCATGTAAGACTTGCTAAATACAGTCAGAATCTTTTGCAACAGGTTACTTTTGAAAACAGCAGGTTACAGGTTAAATTATTATTCTACACTTGCAAGATCACATTAATAAGATGTCTGAGATCCAATATGATAATTGCTGGTCTTGAACTTTGCGGTCACCCAACTCACGATGGAAGCATACAAATAAGAAAAACAAATAACATATTTTCATTTTCATTAATGTATCTTGATAAATTTCCCACCATAACGGCCATCTTAAGAATTTTATTTAATTTGTTTAGCTGTTTGAATTTCGGCTTGCTTTGAGAAGATCGCGGTGGTGCAGCCATTTTGTAGGCGGTGGCGGTTGCCCCCCCTTTCAGACCTTAATGGGAGTACCCTTTCCGTGACTTTCTCACCTAGTGTAGGTTATAAATACACAAAACAAAATAATTTTATTGGTGTAAATTTAAAACTGATTTTAACCGTAATATTACTTTCTCGGCAGTTTTCATATTAGAAGTAATTATTTGATTATCGCTTTGAATTAACCTTAAACTGAAATCATCAGCGAAATAAGGAACGAATTACGTTCATAAAACAGGTGCATAATAAATTCATCATTGCACATCTTGATAAAATGAGGAGTTTTGGGAAGGGAACTTTAAATGTTTGGCTGATCCAAGGAGCAAAATAAAATAAAAAGGAATTACAAGTTACGAGAAATTACGAGAAAAAAAATTATAAATTTTTGTTTCCTATTTAAAACGGAGGAATGGATAAAAGCTAGTGTTGCTTTCAGAATTTTTGCATTAGATTCAGGAGGTAATTTTCAAGGCCGTACAGGATGACATGCAACAACTCTGTATTTGAGAGGCTTATTAAACAATGAAGCAAAAATATCGCATTTATACTGCTGAGAAAATCCCGTCTATCTGCTGGATAAGTATGGAAGGTCAAGAAATAATGTTCCGTGTCCTCAATACCGTCATTAATTGCACACAAGGGGTTCAACGTATCTCTGAAATTATTCCTAAATTTATGAAAGTTCATCTTATTTAACCCAACACGTTAATATAGATAAACCTTTCTGGTCATGAATACGATAAACAGGCTTTGGTGATGAACGAATAATTGACAATAGTTTTTTCCTTGAAAATGCTTACAGATCTGGATACTCTGATCTCCGGGTCAAGCCTTTCCCATTCGAATAAGCAGTCAGGATAAAAATTCGATTTGAAAGCTTGTGTTCTTGCTTCTATTTGCCCTATTGTAGCATTACTGCGAAAATTATAGTTGGACTCATGAAGGTGTGGAATTGGGCGCCTTGTGTAATCTGGGGTCAAATTGTAACTATTTTATAGAAGAGGATAAGGCATCTACTCCAGCGTCGGAGGTTTAGTGATTCCCAACCAATCTCGTTATGTAATTTTTCACGGGAAGTATCTTTCCTAGTGCCGGTTACTGCCAATGCAGCTGAGTGTTAGACGGATTCTAGTTTTTCCATTTGTTTTGTTAAGACAACACTATCACCATATTCACAAATTGTTTGTGGGATGTGATATATGACATCACCACAGTCTAGATGCGGTCGAACATAGAGTTGGTACATTTCATCGAGGGTGTGTCGTGGTAGGTTTTTTGAGAAATACCTCAACACTCCTATTCCTTGCCTGGATTTCAAAATAACTGCTTCAATATGACTAGTGAAGGATAATTTGAGTATACTGTGATTCCAAGGTGTTTTTGCTCTTGGATTTTAATGACTGGGGCATCGTTAAAAAACATAGTTTGACGACTTGGTTTAATCACTTTTTAGAGAACGTGTTTCTTCTACCCAGTTGAAAAACAATGAATCAATTTTTAAAGTTTAAAGTCTTTATGTTTCTATATTGTTTTCTTGTGTCCATTTTCGACTCATTTTATGTCTTCCTTGTTGGAAAATATTTTTGAAGGTCACAATTATTCACGAGCAGAAAATTCTGGTTGCAGCGCCCATTAGATGGACTGGAAATTGATTTTTGAATATCACTTGCAGTCATTTCTTGTAATCGTTTAAAATGTTTTATTATTTTTTAGACAAACTTTTCTAACTTTTGATTGATTTCATTCTTAAAATAAAATTTGTTACTTTATGAGCCCCCCTCCCCTTTAGACTTCATGAAGTAATGATTTCCTCACATATACCAAAGTAAACCTTTACTGTTTTCAGGACAGCATTAAGTTACTACTCCGAGTTCGATAGGATTATCCAGAACAGTGGCGGAAATTCAGGCATGCTTTTTCGGGGAGGGAGGGGGGCTTAGTTCCAAGATTTTCCGACAAGAAAGCACCTTGGATGGATTTTCGGCACATTAAACGTTTTGTCAAATATCAAAGAATCGTTTGAAATCGTTTGAATGGGAGGGGGTGTTGAGCCCCCATGCCCCATTAATTACCGCCACTGACCAGGCCACTGTTCTGTTCTGAATAAGCTTATGGCTCTCTTTGATCCAATTTGTGATTTTGTGTAGGCTGGATGTATTTTTTGTCAGTATATCTTTAGGCATTTTCTCTTTTATAACTCAACACAGGCATTTATCAAATTCAATTTATCTTATAATTCCATCTTATTACATTCTCCTCGTCGTACTGCTTCATTCCTGACTGTTATTCATACTCATTGCACGACTCGCAGACACGGCAGACAGCATATGCTGCGTTTCTTTCTTCTTACATATTCATGAATGGTATAGCAAAGTAAAGGAGAGACAATCTGGCCTACATGAATGAAGCAGAGATGTGAAGTACAAGTTTCTATTTTAATTCATAGTGGAGGGAGCAAAAAATATCTTCACTGATTGTGTTGAATATATTTTTAAATTATAATTTTTTCCTTTACCTTCATTCCCAGCATTGCAGCTCCTCACATTTCTTTAATTAAGGTTTCCACTTGGACAATTATATTGTTTATATTTTTGTAATTGAAGGGTTAAAATGTTTGTAATTGTTTTTCAGGCATTCAACGTTGGCCAAGACGAAAGAAAAGAGCTGCTCTCAATTGGCCACTTTGCACAGAATTTCGGTATGATTCAAAATTCTACGTTAATTTCTAGATCTTTAGAATGTTTCTATAGGAACCAAGAAAGTTTCTTTAATGATGAGACTACGAAGAAATTTTATGAAAGAAAACATCCAATCTCCTCAAAACATTTTTTATCCTGCAACCCTTTCTGTTTTTAATTGATTATCACTTTTCTCGTTTCATTTTTTTTATTCTTGTCAATCCTCCTATTCTTCTTTTCTTTCTTCTTTTTATCTTCTTTTTATTTTACCCCTCTTCTCAAGTCTCTCTCTTTTTTCTATCTCATCGTCGTTTTTCGTTTGTTTCCTTCATTTTTCTTGAGGGAAAGACTGGAATGATATTTCTTATCAGTGAGTTGACCTTTAGGGGCCTAAAGTGTTTGCATTAAGCACACAATTAGGGTACTGCTATATAGTAAGATAATAATTGAAGGAAAGCAATAAAGGAAATTCACAGCCATTTTATCGCTATAAACGTGAACTACTCTAGTGAAAATGTGGCCAAAATTGTCCTGAATTTCTTAATATCCCGTCTCTATGTTGATGGTCACATTTTGTAAAATAGCATAAATTTCATGTTTGTCTTTTTCTGTTAGCAAACGTGATTCTTCTTTCTCCCCCTCTTAAAATCTATCTTTTTCTTCTACCTGGAGCCCTTCTTCCCTTTATTCTTCTTTTACAATTCCCGTTTTCTTAGCATCTTCCTTTGCTGTTTTGGTTGAAGCAATTTCTAGAAAGGCCATAAGCCCGATGTTCTTTTCTGCTAAGGCAAACATCGACCATTCTGATTAAATTGAATTTCTGCATGCAATAAACGTGTATTACCATATTTAATAGCATTTTTTAACATATATTTTTAGATAATTGTGAAATAAAAAAAGAGGAAACCGAAGAACAATTTGTCAATGACGAAGAGAACGTCCTGGTATTATTTCATGTTTATGTTATTTATAAAAGATTGTAATTAATAATCAACAAAAATCAAAGATATGAAAATCTCATACAACCGAGACCAACTCTTCAATACGTTATATTTAGGTTTGTGAGTCTCGATATCAACGCTCTTTTACCAGTATTGTTAATGACTTCTTTATTTACCACTATAAAAGAGCTGATAAGATATGAAATATGCAAAAAGTAAATTACACTATTAACTGGCAATCATAGGTTAATATCTAATTCGATGAACGAAATATCTCATTTGTCTTAAGGTTTTCATGGAGCTATCTTGTGAAAGTTCGATGAATTTTTTGCCAGGGTCGTCGCTAGCGGGGGGGTGGGGGGTGCGGGATTCATTTACAGCATTGCAGCTCCTCACACTTTCCTAATTAAGGTTCCCACTTTGACAAATATATTTTATATAAACCAATTTGGAAGGTTCACATTTTTCCATTGAATTTCAGGCATTCAACGTTGGCCAACAAGAGAGGAAAGAGATTTTCCCAATTAACAACTATGCACAGAATGCCGGTATGAACCCCTCTTTAAAAGAGATTAATGATTCGAAATTTATCGCCTTATTTTCATGTTAACTTCTAGATCTTTCAAAAGTTTCTCGAAGAATCAAGAGAATTTCAATGTTGATCAGGCTAAAGAGAAAATCTTTTTGGACAAGACATCTAATCCTTTTCGTTTTAACTAAACATCGTTCTTCTCGTCTTCTTTGTTTTATTCTTGCCAGTCCTCTTCCTTTCTCTTTCTCTTCCATTTTCTTTTAGAAAAGAAGAACTTCTTTTCAATCTTCTTCTTCCTATTATTCTTAATTAACCTCCTTACCTCCATTTTTCAATCTATGCTCTAGCTCCTTTTTCTCTTTTCTACAGGGGCGGACTAGAACTATATTACATTCCGGGAAGTCCACTTTTAGGGGCCTAAAAAGTTTGGGTTTTGCACATTTGGTTTAAAATACAATTAGAGCACTGCAGTATAGTTAAATATTATTTGAAAGAATACATTTAAAGTCAACAATGCAGCAAAGGAAATTTACAGGCATTTTTCGTTAAAAATTTGAATTACTTCAGTGAAAAGGTGGACTTTAGAGTGGTTGGCAATTGTACAAAGGTAACATTTCTCAAAGGTCTCGTTGATTGCAATTTTTAATTTTTGGGTAAACTAATGAGACAAATTTTCCCACGTTTTCAAAGTCTAAAGATAAAAGGTTTTCAACAAAATCAAGAAAATGTTCTTAAAAGCATTGAACCGAATCTTGCCAGAGTGTGTTTGCCAGAACTTAAGTGTCACTCGTGCCATTTTACTTAACCAAATTTTTCTCGTGCACCATGGTAAAATCGTGAGCAATTTTTCTATTCTGGCTGAAAGTGAAATTGCTAACATGCTTGATTGCCATTTGCATTGGCGCGGTAGCCCCCAACATATTGTTCGTCGGCATATCAAGGGTCTTTGTCGGGCAAAGATGGAATTCTTGCACTCACTCTGTAACCTTTTTGCAACATATGTAACATATAAACATTTTCGTGTAGTTGAACTTTCAAAGTATGGCACTAGAGTACAAGATTTGAAACAGAAACGAATGATTGCAGCATGCAAGAGTATTTCTCTTTTGAACACACCCTTAGCGATGGAAACACGCCGTTTTGTTGGCAAAAATCACCTCTTCACTCTCAAAACATTTTTCTTAGCTCCACCCCTCTACAAACGTTTGGCTTGAATTTGATATAACGTTTGAAATGATTTGAAATGAAATGAAAAGTTTTAGAACAAGTTTAACGCGAAATCAACCACAGTTCATAATAAGCATAAAAAAAGATTGAAATGCTTATTACAGTTGCTGTGTTATTTTGGAAAAGTTATTCAAAAAGATTTTCTTTGATTTTTTAGAAACCATTTTTAAATCAAGCTAGTAAGTCCATTCGATCATTCACTTCTTTAACCTCGCCGATCCACACTCAATCCAAACCCAACCATCTACAATCCTGGTCAAAACTAATTAGGACTCTTAAAAGAAATTTCATATTTTCTCTTTCATTTGAATAATAGCTTTTCCTCTCTCTGAATTCAATGTTGAATGCATGAAAGAATGCATTTTGAAGGGGGAACAATTGTACTACAAATCCAACATTAATTGTGTATAAAGAGAGAGGGGATTTGAATTTACATGGGCAATGTAAAACAAAACTTGCAATATTTATATTTTATCTCAGCAATTTTGTCCAGGATTGTAGATCCCCTTATTCATTATTAAGGGATTCCTTCTGTAGCGATGCGAAACCATGTCTATATCATTCTTTAATCTTGATGCTTCCATATACACAACAACGCTGCAACGAGTGACATATGTCGATGGCTTCAGTTTGAAAAATAATAAACATTTCATATTTGTCTTTTTCTGTTAGCGACCGCGGTCCTTCTTTCTTCTCCACTTCAACTTCTCCTTCTACCTCGACTCTTTCTCCTTTTTCTTCTTTTAGTACTTCCGTTTTCCTTACTTTTTCTTTGCTGTTTTGGTGAAAGTATTTCTAGAAAGGGCATAAGCCCTGTGTTTTTTTCTTCCTATGGAAAATGTCGGTCATTCTTATGAAATGAAATTTTTGCATGCAAAGCGTGTATTACTATTTATAATAGCGTGGTAACATAAATTTTCAGATAAATGTGAAATTAAAAAAGAGGAAGCCGAAGAACAAATTGTCAAGGTCCAAGTTGGAAAAAACGTCCAGGTATTTTTTGAAATCTTCTAATTATTGATATAAGTTAACAAAAACCAGCTTTCTTTTTCAAAACATCTCTCTGTACACCCAACATCAAGCTTTATCTATCTTTTTAAATAAAATTACTAATAAATGCGATGTATGTTTCATTCTTGCGCAACCAAAGACTTTGCAGGGAAGCGTGTTAGTATATTGTGCCAAAAATGTGACAAATGTTTTCAATTTAGTTGTTCATTTTCGGATTGAGAAAAAGTGATGTTTTTTCCACTTCATAGCAATGCATTCACAAAACTCTTTGGACATTTCCTTCAGCCTCTACCTGACATATGACATTGTTTACCTACTTTTCAGGAGTTGACATTCACAAAAAGAATTGGCGCCCTGAAGCGCGATATATGCCACTCGTTCAACATTAAAAAGAAAAGCAGATTTGTCATGCTGAACGAGAATAAGAAGAAACTTTCAGAAATAAGGTATTTATAATGATTCATTCCTACTGTCAACACTCCAATTGCACCTTTTTCAGATCTGCTCTTATCAGGGGCGGTATCAGCTCGAAATATAATTCCGATGTGTTGACGTCACAATAATATAGTTTTAAGAAATTTTTAATGTGGTCATTAATCCCAAAAGAGCATTATGAAATGCCTCAAAACATGTATAATCGGGTAAAAGTATTAAGACTTGGCTGAGATATGGCCATTTGAGCACAAGCTCTTTCCCTATCAAACCTCTGTAATTTGGTCTTGGTTAATAACTTTATTAACCAGGCCACAATAACAGTAATCCGTTAGCAAATTGAAGTTTTTCATTGGCTAAATCCGGTTACTAGTATTTTTAACTGATTATGCATACTTAGAGGTATTTTCTTGCGGGTTGCTTCTTTCGGATTAAGTCGTCATAATTAAGAAATTCTAGAAACGTCTGATGACATCACACTTCGGTAATCTAGATTTAAGCTGGACAGAAGATTAGGGAGCTTTCCCTGAAGTGTTTTAGTTGCCACGCCCATTTGAGTACTTGAAACGACGATTTCTGTGGAATGCTAGTCTCTTTATCAATTATTTGTTGAAAAAAGTTGTGTCTTTTGAATATGGGTAACTTTCCTTTGCTTTAGTTGTAAGATCAAGGTATAAAGATGACAATACTGGTCTCCTTGGGATACCATCCTTGCAGGGTTTAGGTAACCAATAAGACGCCCATATTCGTGTCCCTGGTATAATCACAATACAGATGTACCCTCTATAGAAAAATTCCATCTTTACGTGTTTAGCTAAGCAAAAGTACACATCATCTTATCATGTACATTGGAATATACAGGACATGATCAATCACAATTTTTCATTTTTTGAAACAATATAAAACTTTCATTGTTAGAATTTTTAAAGAAATTGATCTCATTTAAATTGTGAAAGAAGAAGATTTTCCGCCCTAACGACTTTCGGAACCTTTTTGAAGACCGTAAAAATAAATAAATCTAAGGAACGACATATTTCCTATGCATCTTGTCTCGTACAAGGCTTCAATATAACGATTTATGATTTCAATCTCCAATTTATATTTGAATTTATAGTTTCATTTGTTTATTCGTTCAGAATATTTTTAATATTAGAATATTTATAATAGCGTTTTAGATAAAGCATAAATTGCAATCAGTTTAATGTTTGTTTTCAACGACAGACCAGGGATGACAATTCTTTTAAAGTTCCTGCCGAAGAAAAAAGAACATACGATGAAGTTCTACTCCTCAAATGGAACTACATTCAACTTTTACGGTTGTTCGATTGACAATTTTTTTATGGAAATTTAGAACTTTTTCGTTTCTATTTGCATTTTTGAATTGTTTGTTTATAATGTTTCGATTAATGTTATTTTCCAATTGTTGAAATTACCTGAATGAAATGTTGAAATTAAAATTAATGAAATTAATGAAATTATATTTTCATTAAATGTTGAGAAAAGTTACCATATTTTGATTGATGTTCAATACTCTGCTTAATTTACCCTAGAGAAGGGTTGCAATTTTTTATTGGGTTACGGGAACAGTTTATTGCCAAAACGGGGCAACTAGAAGAACTGTTTGACTACAGACACCTTGGGGGCCCGCCCCAATGTAACAGCGCTAAAGACTCTACCGGTTTCAACCCATCTCCTCCCCCTTTTCGTTTTCTCTTGGGGTATTTTATTTGACTAGTGCAGGGGCCAGCAATGTAAGAAAGTTTTCTTCTACCCCCATAGCCCCTTTTGTGGCAAACCTTTTCTTGACGCTGTTTTACTTGTGTACTGTTGTTCAATGTATTTTGTGTAATCTAAAGTTTTCTCAAAATGAATAATTTAGGCTGTTTTTCATTATTTTAGTTAGCGAAAACTAGGAAAGCCCTCTGTGGCACAGCCCTGTACTTTAATGAGACTATCGAACTATTTTCGATAAGACAAATTCATATTTATTGCATCTTTTCACGCCATAATCATTTCAATCAAAGAAAATGTCTTTTTGCTTGGTGCAAAATACAACTGAACTCATGTTTTGTTTCTTTTGGAAAACTCTGTAGTGATAAGCGAAGCTAGGATGTTGAGTAGACGCATTGACAAGGTCATGGAAACAGAATTGAAGCAGCTAACGACTGAGTAGAGAACACTTATATTAAAGTATACTATAGCGAAAATTATAAAAACCTTTACCAAAAGCGTACGCAAAGAGGAAGCCAAGAGTGCACCGTAATCTCCACGTGGTGCTTTTTAAATTATTTATTTACCACAAGCTGTTTGAAATAGTCCTCTTGCAATGTATCCTAAACTGATGATACAAGTCTTTCCGCGCACGCTAAAACCTTGGCTCTTCTAGGCTGTAAAAAAGGATCTTTGAAACTTCGATCCCTGGATACAGGGGAATGGACTTGAAACATATCTCGAATTGTCCTAAACGGAAGCAATTGCATTTTTGCGGCTCAGCTACAAAGGGAAGGTAATCCCTAACTATCAAAAGCGCAAGTCTCAGCCCAGCCATTTGGATTATAAAGAATAAACTTAATATTGTAAATGATACCATGTATCTTGGCAGAAAGACCAGGATCTTTATTTGAAGAAAGATATTAACGAGGCTATAAAGAAAGGTTTTTGGCAGTAGAATTGCTAAAGCAATAGCTAGAGCTAAAAGTAAATAGTTATTTATACAATCGTTCCGCTATGAAACAGCCTGGCGGACAATATTCTGACGCAGACGAATTCGGATTCCTTTAACAATCTATGTCGTTGTAATCTTAACGTTGTAATTGACCCAAAATTCTGGACAGGAATTTGTATGACTAGTAAGGGTTGTTAAATGTAATGATGATGATGATGATGATGATGATAAGGAAGATTTTGCATACAAGTATAGTATGCTTGTTCAAAATAGGCCCATTAAATATCCATACATTTTTGGAAAAGGTTTTCTTGGTGGATTCTACCCTAGGTACCAGAGCGCCTCATGAAAAAACTAGTTCAACACACCAAAGAAATGAAAACCACACCAACATTTCAACCGTTTTTTCTTCAAACATTTTTTAAGCTTCTTCGGTTATTGGAAATACCTTGAACACACCACTCATCGCTAAACCCCTAAGCACCCCCCAATTGCAAGGAAAAGAAAGAAATGGAGAGAGATTATGTGACCCGCAGGTGTCGTTTGTGTCGTCACAAGAGGAAGCCTCCCTTTCAACCATGTACGGGAAAGGGCTGCTTTAAAGAAAATATTACTTCTAAGTCACCCCCTATCGTTGTCAATCTGCACCCCAACCCCAAACAGGAAATGGGAATTAAATTAATTTTCTTCCAAAAACTGACAAAAGTAAAGATTGCAATCATTTGCCCTAAATTTAAAAGAAAAAGCAATTTACACCCATTGAAATTTGAAATGAGCAACAATAAAGCCACAAGGATTACCAACATTGCTGTCCCTTGCTCTCTTTGACAAAAAAATTTAGTTGTAAGATCAAACGACGAATAGTTTGAAATCGTAAATAATTGCACCAAAAAGCCCATTCAATTCATAGAAACGACAGGAGCACAAAATATAAAATAAAAACAAATTATAAAATACTTTACAGATCTTTACAAACTCCTGGCACATAAAAACCTGAAATTGCTCAGGCTTTAATGTCATTTTGCCGAAAAACCACAAAACCACATCCAAGGGCAAAATCATTCGAAACGATAGATACTCGATCACAAACCTCTCACATTGATTCATATAGGCCTTTGATCCAGCAAAGACTGTTTCAAACGGTAAAAAGTTTAACAAACAAAATTGCTGTTGATCCTTATTCTGGGGGATCTACTTCGAAACAGTTTTAGATGAAATCTTTGACTAACAATCTTTGAAAATTCCAGTTTCTTACCATTTCAAGATACAAATGTACTCCACCACAGATAAGGAATGTTGTTTCGAAACAAAATCATAAGAAATCAGTTTTCTGCAGGATTTATTTCTTAGTTCGATATCTTATCGAACAAAGGTGCCTTAAACTGCCTACGCCACTAGCTAGTAGGCTGACGAGCCAGTTTCCACTTTTGGTATTGTTTATTGCAACATTTTTCCTCTTTCCCGTTTTTTATGATAGGACATAATTCTTAAGTCATTTAGCATATAAATAAGGTCGATAATGCCATACGGAGGACAATAAGGTATTTTTCTCCATGTAGGAGTTTCCTCCGTATTCCCCTAAATTTTATAAGAAACAGTATTATTTTAGAGTAAAATTTATGTGGTGATTTTGAGCAGGGCAAGTTGAATATCCATAAAGGAATGTGGTCTAAAGAGAGGCTAAAGAGGATAACAAAATTTCGAGGTCATAGACGTGTCAATTTGGAATTGCATTTTATACTTGGCACAATTTTGTCATATTTTCACAAGTATTTGGATAAATAATTTAAGTCCTTTGGGGTGTCAAACTACCAAAAATTATTAGAATCGATGTACATTAAAAAATAGAAAAGTTATCGTGTATAGGGAAGGACTTTTTTCACCTATAGAATCAAGTGATTAAATATTTTTTAGACATGCCACATTTTTATAAGCAATTGATGGATGCTTTAGATGAAACATCGATGATGTCATTATAAATCAAGACGAAGTTGACAAGACTAGGTGGCCCAGCAGAGCCGTGTTTTGGCCCCTTAGCAAAGTAGGGGGACAATGGGCCATTTTATCTATGTCTAATTAAGCTTTCGAGCGGTAAACAAAATACCCAAAAAGCACATAGAAATGCCACAAGACAGCTTAGAAACTCTTCAATTGTAAATTATTCATGTTTAAATTACAAGTAGCGATTATAATCTATATTAAAATTCTTTTCATCTTTCGAGTATTTACACAGGCAAAGTTCTGGATTGAGTTCTGGATTGTGTTTTCAATCGAGAGTTTCGTAAGAATTCTAAATCTTTTTGGCTTCTAGTGATCTGGAATTGGCCTTAGTACAGTTAAGTTTAGAAAAAATATTTCTCAGTTGTTGCAATATTTACATAAACATCATAAAAAGTTAAACTACCCCTTTTTCGCAAGAAGCTCACAAAATCTGTGACTGGCTCATATTTGTGAATTCAGATTTAAATTCTTTCCAAATTGCATTTTCCCATTTTGGAGAGTTCTGGCTTCTAAAAATTCTTTCTCAGTATTAAAATAAGCTTCCTAACAAAGAAATATGCATATTTCATCTGAAAAAGCTGTTAATATGAAGAAATTTGACGGTAAGGGTCCCCTTTTAGGAGGGACGGGGGGGGGGGAGGGGCCACTGAGTAGTGCCCTCAAAAGTTTAAGCACTGCATTTGTGAATTTTCAGAAATTTTCAGCAAGAAAGATAGTCGTAATTATTATGAACTCCATTCATTCAGGACATTCCATTTTAAATATTCATTTATAATTTAATATCTACGCGATATATTTATATACAAATAAAATTTACATTTACACACGTTCCGATTTCTATATAGAGCAATATTTACTTATCTCATTTGTGTAAAAGATGCTGAGGAGAAGTTAAGATATATTTAGTTATACGTTTTTTCTATTTCCTTAGGTCCTTCCCCTCAAAAGGAGAAGGACATAAGCTCTTACGCCTAGAAAAAGGGATGACACGCACATTGAGCAGAAAAGGACTTGCATGTCTCTATTTGCTCATGATCTCAAGTTCCTCGAGATAATGCGTGCCCTCATCTCAAAAAGGTTGCCAACCTGTTTTCTAATGCGAACAAATGTTGGCGTTCTAACGGGGCCTTTCCGCTTCTTTTTATTCGACCTGTCTTTAACCAAGGCCCGTTTCATTCTCTGTAGAACATCGAAAAGATTTCTTGGTTTAGTTTCTGACTCTATATTAGTAAGGGTAGGTTCACGGGCCTGGCATTCACTATTAGAATTACGGCGGTCAAAATTATCGCAGGTCATTTGGGTTGTAGGACAAGACGATTTTTTTCTATTTAACAGAATCTCTCGTTCAAAAGGGCTTTCTGAGGTTTGCTGCCTCATTTTTAATTCAATTGGCTCAACCTTCTCTAAACAGGCAACTTGGAATGAAAATTTTGAAAAATTGGCTCAACCCAAGTTTTGTCCAACACACAAAACGTTGGTATGGTCTCGTGTTGACTGTTTCTGTGCCTGTTGAGCAGTTTTTTTAATCTCGCAGGTATAGTATTTGTCGCTACGTTTAACTAAACGCAATACATTTATTATCTTGCGACAAGGATCAATCTCCTTGGAATAAAATTTACCCTGGTTTTGTTCCAAGCTTACTACATAGTTGCTTTTATTCAAAGGAATATTGTCAGAGACACTTGGCTTCATCTTTTTCTTTGGTTGCGTGACGTCATACTCTTGTGCTTGCATCTTCTCAGCAACCTCGTCACAACGCTTGCGCTTTGTTCCATTGACATCGAAACGAGGTATCTTCTCACATCGGTCAAGCAATTGATCAGCATGAAGAAAGTCTTCCATCTTAAATGGACTGGTCTTGAATACCGTGGCATCAATTGTCATGGTAACGTTAAACTCTTCCTCAGTTCTCATGTTGCAGAGTGCAAGATTTCTGGCTAGTTCCTCTTTAATTGGAATGAATGTCCTTAGGCACTCCTCCGCATCGGCGGTAGAGAGTTCAAGCAAAAGTTGGATCTCGTTAGGCATTGATCCATTGACTCGAAAATTTAGATTCTGAAGAAGGAGCGCTCTTATTAGGTGACTTAAAGCAAAATTATTCAAAATTCTATTAAAAAAGATCTTAGAATTGAACGATTTGATATTTGGAAGGCAAATGTAAAGGCAGAGGGATTCGATATCTGTTTAACACCCTTGAAACGTTCCTTTGAAAATAATTTTCATTGATTTTTATTCCAGGGCACAAATTATTAAAGATTATTGTCCATCTATGGTTAATAGCATTTTCCTTTTTATAACTGTCCCGTTTTTCGTCTTCGTTTGATGACAGATACAAAGTTTTGACTTTTTTTTAAAGACATACATTTCCAAATTATACTTATACTGGTTCAGAATAAAATGAGAATAGAAAGTCAATATGCGAATTCATAGTCGCTCCTTATAAATTGTCTCGACTGTTTCCAGCATTCTGTCCAATGATTTCATTGTCTTGCGCACAATTTTCCCAAACTTTTCAAGTCTGGAGTTAATCGATTCGTCAACTGCCTGAAATTTGGATAAGAATTGCTGGCAGATCTAGACATCAGTTGCGTGGTGGCAGGGGGCCATGGCCCTCCTGATTATGACGTAATTGGAGATAAGGGGGTGCCAAAATTGTTTGCTTGTAATATTTGGCTATGAATATCAAAATTGATCGTGTACGGGCAGAACAATATGCAGTAGGTTGCCGTGAACAATGCTTAATGGTATGGAATCGAGATATAGATGAAAGTAAGCAATAAATACAGATGAACTGAGATGTGATTTAAAGATAGTACAATAGGCCTCATTTGCATAGCACACTTCACAAAACATTTCGCAGCCTTACGATTTAAATTTTGACATTCTCGATTTCCTTACCAAGGCTATGAGGAAGATCAAGTCTTTAAAACAGAAATCTGCTTGACGTTTTAACTACAAATTAAATTAAGAAAAATTTATCACAAGGTTGTAGGAATAGAGAGAGACGAAAAATAATTTTTTGCAGAAAAGATAAAAAATTTCGCTCACCTTTGTAAAAGCCGATCGGCGATTAGACGAGTCGGACAAGGATCTCTCGATCATCTGACGTCGATTCAGTCAGATGTTTTGCGATGTCCAAGAACAGTTCTGCAAGACAAAAGCTTTTTGAATTAAATGATTTACGGATTAAAAACTGAAGAATTCAATGAGAAGAATGAATTTTGCAAAGAGGTTTTAATTTATGAACTCCGATTTTAATTGTAAAAAGAGCATATAATGAAATAAAATCTTAGCAGCAAGCTCGTACCTTAATTCTGGGCAAAATGTCTGCAAATGGAGAGCAGTTTTCTCCTTTGGCGTTGGTCATCGTTAAATACCTGAAATTAAATTGAAAATATGTGAATTGAATTCGGTTGCCAATCAAGGTAGATTATGTTGAGATATTAAATGGTTTCATAGGCTTTGCAATGCCTATAAAGAAGACTATGGGATAGATTCAAGTTTTCAGGTGAGCGTAGGTACTTTTTGCTCCCGTTACTAATTAAGATATAATTTTTCAGTGCATAAGGAATGTTCCGTTGTAAATATAAATTTAAAGTTTTGTCAATTCATATGAAATGAACCGTTCTTTGCTTCATTCGTGTGGGCCTAACAAAGAGTAGATTTTGAAGACATTCACTAATTTCGTTATAAAGTTCCTTTTATGAAATGGCTGTGTTTATTTGTGAAGAGAAAGAAAAAAAATACTGACAAAATATGAATAGAACAGAAACAAAGTAGATGCATGAAAACCACAAGACAATTGAATTTGTGAATGGGGCGGTTGGCAAATATTTTAAAGAGGCATCAACGCAAAAAATTGACATCGCCAAAAAACATTTTTCATCGTTCTAGTTTGTTATGTGAACAGCGAAGACTATCGCAAAAGGCGCAATTTTGTCTGGAATACAGAGAGGGGATCAAATTTAGGGGAAGAAAGTTGAAGCGAGCAAGGGTGCGAGTGCCTGCGAGCGCGGGTCGTCTGGAGGCCGATATCGGAAGATTTAAACTAGCGCATGATTGTCGTCACGATCAAGGAAAATTGAAAACAAACCAATTTCGATCAAATATGACACAGAAAGGATGAAAAGGGAAGAACGTTTTCTATTCTGGACAAGCTCTCGCCAATGAGGGTTAGCAAGTAGTATAATTCTTTCATACATAGGTTTGAATACCATTCTATTTATTTGACAACCGGAAAGTTTAGCATCTAATACCTAGTAGGCCGGTTGGTTGGGAGCGGTTCGACATTTTAATTTTGACTGATTTAATTCTTCCTTGGTTATTTATATCAACGTTTTTAATTTCATCGACGCGAAGAGCCATGACCGTTGGTAGAAACTTGCCTTGTGCCAAGAAATCTCCAATCGACCGAGAGCTTTCACAAATATTTTTGGATTTCACATGATCAATCGATTTTTGTCGATGAACGTAAAAATACTAGGCTACCAAAAATTCAATTGTACCGGTTTCTCTCGCTTGTTTCTCCCAACATGTTTGTGATACAAAGCATGTAAAGCCATTTTTTGGTAGAATATTTGCCCCTACTTCATATGACAAAAATATTTTTGTAATTTTCGGAGGTCGTTCAATTGCGTTGGTACCTCTTTAAATTTGTGTATCTCTTATTGGCTAAGTTCCATTTATTTGGTAAATAGAGAAATCATACACACTCAAGACTTGAATAAGAATATTTGCAAAGATTTTAAAAGCAAAGTTCAAAATGTTATGTCTTGCTTTGTTTATAAAGCAGAGGGAAAATATAAATAGAAATTTATAAATTTAAATGTTACTGGAATATAATGATCTCGATTATATACAGTTGAAACTTAAAACGAGGTTTGTCACTTGGATACAGTTACCATGGTAAAAGCTCTTGGCTTCATAATGGGGGATTCAGTAAAATCTCCATTTTTAATATCAAAATAATAAAGAACTTTTTGCTAAATAAGTTATATTTTGAGAGTTATGACAATAATGTTTGGAAATTCAAACAGAAAATGAAGCGTCGGGCCTCTTAGAAACTGTTTTACAAACAATTGAAAACATCATAGAAATTTTAATTCTCAAAGTAATTCGAATCGCATCAACGAGATCTTTCATTTGATGTCATTCATTTTGATGTAAACAATGTCTTTGCTTATCAGAACTAAGTCAATACAATAATAAACTATGACATCATTTTGACCTAACAGCCACACCCAATCTTGATAAAAACTACACCAGTAGATGCCCCTTTCAAAACCCTTAAAAATGAGGGTTTGACTCCCAACATACTCAATAACACTTGTGAGTTATGACAATAAAGCTTAGAAATTAAAACGCAAAATGGACCTGATAATTTTTGTAGCCAGCTACTTTTGTACTGCAAACCTAGACCAATCTCCTATTTCATTATATCTGCAACTTAAAATTGAAATTTTTGTATACATATTGCTTTTGTTAATAACCGCAAGAAAAATTGAATTCTAATCAGGACCAAAGGTTGTCTAGATAATTCAGTTAGAGAATTATATTGTTTGTAAGAAGTTATATACAGAAAGAGCAAAAAAGGATTGTTTTAAAATGCTCTATAATTATTTACACACAACAATTCAAAATTTCGTACAAAAAGTCCAAACAGAAATATAACATCTAAATAGAAACATTAAATTCGAACTAATACAGACATTTATGAAAAGTAAATGAAATTAATATCCAAATAATCAAGAACTTTTTGTCAGATAAGTTATATTTTGAGCATAAACAGGCAGGTAATGTTTTTGTTTTTTCCATTCTATCAACATCTCAAACAACCAAAAATAAACCCTAAATTTATACTGATAAGCAACTATGAAGATTGAATAAAAATAACATGCAGAATATGAAGGAATGTTGGTCATATAATTTGAAAGAAAACAACAATTTAAAGTTTTTTCCATTCTATCAATATAGATGTCTAAATAGAAAATTTGTGTTTTTTTCTTTCATTTTGAAATTTCATAATTTAAAATATGAAAAGAAACAAACAAACAGCGGAACATATTTAAAAACAACAAAACTATTTATTATTTTTTACAGTCATATTCGGAAAAGTTCCAGAATAATAATTGTTACAAAAGGAGGGAAATTCCTTTCTATAAAAAGGAAATTCTCTCCTCTGCTGTTTTTTGAAACTTTTTTTTCACAATCTTCACCTTTATTGTCATCCATGGTCTGAAAGAGAATTAGAGAAAAAAAAATCTTTTTTAGAATTTCGATGAAAATGCGAGCATATATTGGCCTGTACATTATATTAAAATATGTATATGTAACATAATTTCATTATCATCATTACATTTTCATTTAACAACCCTTTGAGTTATCCAAATGTCTGCCCAGTCAACTACAACATTAAAATTTTAAAGTTTACTGAGGTGATTTGGACATAGGTTGTAAAAGGTATCCGAATTTGCCTGCATCACAATACTTAATACCGTCTTCAAATAATTTCAATAATTTAAAGAATGAGATATTCGCAATGTATAAATTGAAAAAGGAAACAAATTTCCATTACCAACATGTGGGAATAATAATTGTGATAGATAAATATCTTAGCTCCTTCAACTTTTTTTTCTTCGTTCAAAAATAAAATCTTTTTCTTTCTTTTATGTGGAACATCTCTGACACTCTTTTCATGCGTATATTAAATGTTTGTTCGAAGGGTATCTCCTGAAAGAATAGGAAAGTAATTATAAAATTTTAAAACACAATAAATTCTCTTGTCTAATTAAGACTGCAAAATTGACATGAAATTCCCAATGCAAAGATTGACCATAAAATATCTGCAATTTATTATTAAGGAAAATTGTATATAAGTTTTAAATTTATAATTTTAGTTACAAAAATTCGTAAAGGAAATACTGAGTTTAATTGAAATTGTTGAGTTCTATGAAATAAGAAAAAAAACAGCCTTTTTTCTTTTTTGGAATGAAAATTTTTTAAAAAAAATACAAAAATTTGCAAGGGAAATACTTGTATATATTGAGTTGAATGAAGTAAGTAAATAATAATATCTTTTCATTTTTGGAATGAACATTATTAATAAAAGTTATAAAAATTTACAAGAGAAATACTTGTATATATTGAGTTTAATGAAGTAAGCAAAAAATAATCTCTTGTCATTCATGGAATGAACATTTTTAATAAAAGTTATAAAAATTTACAAGGGAAATACTTGTATATATTGAGTTTAATGAAGTAAGCAAATAATAATCTCTTGTCATTTATGGAATGAACATTTTTAATAAAAGTTATAAAAATTTCCAAGGGAAATACTTGTATATATTGAGTTTAATGAAGTAAGCAAATAATAATCTCTTGTCATCTTTGGAATGAACATTTTTAATAAAAGTTATAAAAATTTACAAGGGAAATAATTGTATATATTGAGTTGAATGAAGTAAGCAAATAATAATCTCATGTCATTTTTGGAATGAACATTATTAATAAAAGTTATAAAAATTTACAAGGGAAATACTTGTATATATTGAGTTTTATGAAGTGAGCAAATAATAATCTCTTTTCATTTTTGGAATGAACATTTTTAATAAAAGTTATAAAAATTTACAAGGGAAATACTTGTATATATTGAGTTGAATGAAGTAACCAAATAATAATCTCTTTTCATTCATGGAATGAACATTTTTAATAAAAGTTATAAAAATTTACAGGGGAAATACTTGTATGTATTGAGTTTTATGAAGTAAGCAAATAATAATCTCTTTTCATTTTTGGAATGAACATTTTTAATAAAAGTTATAAAAATTTACAAGGGAAATACTTGCATATATTGAGTTTTATGAAGTGAGCAAATAATAATCTCTTTTCATTTTTCGAATGAACATTTTTAATAAAAGTTATAAAAATTTACAAGGGAAATACTTGTATATATTGAGTTGAATGAAGTAAGCAAATAAGAATCTCTTTTTATTTTTGGAATGAACATTTTTAATAAAAGTTATAAAAATTTACAAGGGAAATACTTGTATATATTGAGTTGAATGAAGTAAGCAAATAATAATCTCTTTTCATTTTTGGAATGAACATTTTTAATAAAAGTTATAAAAATTTACAAGGGAAATACTTGTATATATTGAGTTCAATGAAGTAAGCAAATAATAATGTCTTTTCATTTTTGGAATGAACATTATTAATAAAAGTTATAAAAATTTACAAGGGAAATACTTGTATATATTGAGTTGAATGAAGTAAGCAAATAATAATCTCTAGTCATTTTTGGAATGAACATTTTTAATAAAAGTTATATAAATTTACAAGGTAAATACTTGTATATATTGAATTGAATGAAGTATGCAAATAAGAATCTCTTTTCATTTTTGGAATAAACATTTTTAATAAAAGTTAGAAAAATTTACAAGGGAAATACTTGTATATATTGAGTTCAATGAAGTAAGCAAATAATAATGTCTTTTCATTTTTGGAATGAACATTTTTGATAAAAGTTATAAAAATTTACAAGGGAAATACTTGCATATATTGAGTTCAATGAAGTAAGCAAATAATAATGTCTTTTCATTTTTGGAATGAACATTTTTATAAAAGTTATAAAAATTTACAAGGGAAATACTTGTATATATTGAGTTCAATGAAGTAAGCAAATAATAATCTCTTGTCATTTTGAATGAACATTATTAATAAAAGTTATAAAAATTTACAAGGGAAATACTTGTATATATTGAGTTCAATGAAGTAAGCAAATAATAATCTCTTGTCATTTTGAATGAACATTTTTAATAAAAGTTACAAAAATTTACAAGGGAAATACTTGTATATATTGAGTTCAATGAAGTAAGCAAATAATAATCTCTTGTCATTTTGAATGAACATTTTAAATAAAAGTTACAAAAATTTACAAGGGAAATACTTGTATATATTGAGTTTAATGAAGTAAGCAAATAATAATCTCTTTGCATTTTTGGAATGAACATTTTTAATAAAAGTTATAAAAATTTACAACTGAAATACTTGTATATATTGAGTTTAATGAAGTAAGCAAAAAATAATCTCTTGTCATTCATGGAATGAACATTTTTAATAAAAGTTATAAAAATTTACAAGGGAAATACTTGTATATATTGAGTTTTATGAAGTGAGCAAATAATAATATCTTTTCATTTTTGGAATGAAGATTTTTAATAAAAGTTATAAAAATTTACAAGGGAAATACTTTTATATATTGAGTTCAATGAAGTAACCAAATAATAATCTCTTTTCATTCATGGAATGAACATTTTTAATAAAAGATTTATAAATTTACAAGGGAAATACTTGTATATATTGAGTTGAATGAAGTAAGCAAATAATAATCTCATGTCATTTTTGGAATGAACATTATTAATAAAAGTTATAAAAATTTACAAGGGAAATACTTGTATATATTGAGTTTTATGAAGTGAGCAAATAATAATCTCTTTTCATTTTTGGAATGAACATTTTTAATAAAAGTTATAAAAATTTACAAGGGAAATACTTGTATATATTGAGTTGAATGAAGTAACCAAATAATAATCTCTTTTCATTCATGGAATGAACATTAATAATAAAAGTTATAAAAATTTACAAGGGAAATACTTGTATATATTGAGTTTAATGAAGTAAGCAAATAATAATCTCTGATCATTTTTGGAATGAACATTTTTAATAAAAGTTATAAAAATTTACAATGGAAATACTTGTATATATTGAGTTCAATGAAGTAAGCAAATAATAATCTCTGATCATTTTAGGAATGAAGATTTTTAATAAAAGTTATAAAAATTTACAATGGAAATACTTGTATATGTTGAGTTCAATGAAGTAAGCAAATAATAATCTCTGATCATTTTAGGAATGAACATTTTTAATAAAAGTTATAAAAATTTACAAGAGAAATGCTTGTATATATTGAGTTTAATGAAGTAAGCAAATAATAATCTCTGATCATTTTTGGAATGAACATTTTTAATAAAAGTTATAAAAATTTACAATGGAAATACTTGTATATATTGAGTTCAATGAAGTATGCAAATAATAATCTCTTTTCATTTTTGGAATGAACATTATTAATAAAAGTTATATAAATTTACAAGGGAAATACTTGTGTATATTGAGTTCAATGAAGTAAGCAAATAATAATCTCTTTTCATTTTTGGAATGAACATTTTTAATAAAAGTT
>NW_027019653.1:3583303-3617748 GCF_013076305.1 Rhopilema esculentum
AAATTTACAAGGGAAATACTTGTATATATTGAGTTCAATGAAGTAAGCAAATAATAATCTCTTTTCATTTTTGGAATGAATATTTTTAATAAAAGTTATAAAAATTTACAAGGGAAATACTTGTATATATTGAGTTCAATGAAGTAAGCAAATAATAATATCTTTTCATCTTTGGAATGAATATTTTTAGTAAAAGTTATAAAAATTTACAAGGGAAATACTTGTATATATTGAGTTGAATGAAGTAAGCAAATGATATTCTATTTTCATTTTTGGAATGAACATTGTTAATAAAAGTTAGTAAAATTTACAATGAAAATACTTGTATATATTGAGTTCAATGAAGTAAGCAAATAATAATCTCTGATCATTTTTGGAATGAACATTATTAATAAAAGTTATAAAAATTTACAAGGGAAATACTTGTATATATTGAGTTTTATGAAGTGAGCAAATAATAATCTCTTTTCATTTTTGGAATGAACATTTTTAATAAAAGTTATAAAAATTTACAAGGGAAATACTTGTATATATTGAGTTGAATGAAGTAAGCAAATAATAATCTCTTTTCATTTTTGGAATGAAATTTTTTAATAAAAGTTAGTAAAATTTACAATGGAAATACTTGTATATATTGAGTTGAATGAAGTAAGCAAATAATAATCTCTTTTCATTTTAGGAATGAACTTTTTTAATAAAAGTTAGTAAAATTTACAAGAGAAATGCTTGTATATATTGAGTTCAATGAAGTCAGCAAATAATAATCTCTTGTCATTTTAGGAATGAACATTTTTAATAAAAGTTATAAAAATTTACAAGAGAAATACTTGTATATATTGAGTTCAATGAAGTACGCAAATAATAATCTCTGATCATTTTAGGAATGAACATTTTTAATAAAAGTTATAAAAATTTACAAGAGAAATGCTTGTATCTATTGAGTTTAATGAAGTAAGCAAATAATAATCTCCTTTCATTTTTGGAATGAACATTTTTAATAAAAGTTATAAAAATTTACAATGGAAAAACTTGTTAATATTGAGTTCAATGAAGTAAGCAAATAATAATCGCTGATCATTTTAGGAATGAACATTTTTAATAAAAGTTATAAAAATTTACAAGAGAAATGCTTGTATATATTGAGTTCAATGAAGTAAGCAAATAATAATCTCTTTTCATTTTTGGAATGAACATTTTTAATAAAAGTTATAAAAATTTACAAGGAAATACTTGTATATATTGAGTTCAATGAAGTAAGCAAATAATAATCTCTTCATTTTAGGAATGAACATTTTAAATAAAAGTTATAAAAATTTACAAGAAAATGCTTGTATCTATTGAGTTTAATGAAGTAAGCAAATAAAAATCTCTGTCATTTTAGGAATGAACATTTTTAATAAAAGTTATAAAAATTTACAAGAGAAATACTTGTATATATTGAGTTTAATGAAGTAAGCAAATAATAATCTCTTTTCATTTTTGGAATGAACATTATTTAATAAAAGTTATAAAAATTTACAATGGAAATGCTTGTATATATTGAGTTCAATGAAGTAAGCAAATAATAATCTCTGATCATTTTAGGAATAAACATTTTTAATAAAAGTTATAAAAATTTACAAGGGAAATACTTGTATATATTGAGTTTAATGAAGTAAGCAAATAATAATCTCTGATCATTTTAGGAATGAACACTTTTAATAAAAGTTATAAAAATTTACAAGAGAAATGCTTGTATATATTGAGTTCAATGAAATAAGCAAATAATAATCTCTTTATTTTTGGAATGAACATTTTTAATAAAAGTTATAAAAATTTACAATGGAAATACTTGTATACATTGAGTTTAATGAAGTAAGCAAATAGTAATCTCTTGTCATTTTAGGAATGAACATTTTTAATAAAAGTTATAAAAATTTACAAGGGAAATACTTGTATATATTGAGTTCAATGAAGTAAGCAAATAATAATCTCTTTTCATTTTGGAATGAACATTTTTAATAAAAGTTATAAAAATTTACAAGGGAAATACTTGTATATATTGAGTTGAATGAAGTAAGCAAATAATAATCTCTTTTCATTTTTGGAATGAACATTATTAATAAAAGTTAGTAAAATTTACAATGGAAATACTTGTATATATTGAGTTCAATGAAGTAAGCAAATAATAATCTCTGATCATTTTTGAACTTTTTAATAAAAGTTATAAAATTTACAAGAAAATGCTTGTATTATTGAGTTTAATGAAGTAAGCAAATAATAATCTCTTTCATTTTTGGAATAAACATTTTAATAAAAGTTATAAAAATTTACAAGGGTATAATAGTTGAATAAGTAAGCAAATAATAATGTCTTTTCATTTTGGAATGAACATTTTTAATAAAAGTTAGTAAAATTTACAATGGAAATACTTGTATATATTGAGTTCAATGAAGTAGCAAATAATAATCTCTTTTCATTTTTGGAATGAACATTTTTAATAAAAGTTATAAAAATTTACAAGGGAAATACTTGTATATATTGAGTTGAATGAAGTAAGCAAATAATAATCTCTTGTCATTTTAGGAATGAACATTTTTAATAAAAGTTATTAAAATTTACAAGGAAATACTTGTATATATTGAGTTCAATGAAGTAAGCAAATAATAATCTCTTTTCATTTTTGGAATGAAAATATTTAATAAAAGTTAAAAAATTTACAAGAGAAATGCTTGTATATATTGAGTTCAATGAAGTAAGCAAATAATAATCTCTTTTCATTTTTGGAATGAACATTTTTAATAAAAGTTATAAAAATTTACAAGGGAAATACTTGTATATATTGAGTTGAATGAAGTAAGCAAATAATAATCTCTTTCATTTTAGGAATGAACATTTTTAATAAAAGTTATAAAAATTTACAAGGAAATACTTGTATATATTGAGTTCAATGAAGTACGCAAATAATAATCTCTGATCATTTTAGGAATGAACATTTTTAATAAAAGTTATAAAAATTTACAAGGAAATACTTGTATCTATTGAGTTAAATGAAGTAAGCAAATAATAATCTCTTTTCATTTTTGGAATGAACATTTTTAATAAAAGTTATAAAAATTTACAAGGGAAATACTTGTATATATTGAGTTCAATGAAGTAAGCAAATAATAATCTCTTTTCATTTTTGGAATGAACATTTTTAATAAAAGTTATAAAAATTTACAATGGAAATACTTGTATATATTGAGTTTAATGAAGTAAGCAAATAATAATCTCTTTTCATTTTTGGAATGAACATTTTTAATAAAAGTTATAAAAATTTACAATGGAAATACTTGTATATATTGAGTTCAATGAAGTAAGCAAATAATAATCTCTTTTCATTTTTGGAATGAACATTATTAATAAAAGTTATAAAAATTTACAAGGGAAATACTTGTATATATTGAGTTGAATGAAGTAAGCAAATAATAATCTCTTTTCATTTTTGGAATGAACATTTTTAATAAAAGTTATAAAATATTACAAGGGAAATACTTGTATATATTGAGTTGAATGAAGTATGCAAATAATAATCTCTTTTCATTTTTGGAATGAACATTATTAATAAAAGTTATGAAAATTTACAAGGGAAATACTTGTGTATATTGAGTTGAATGAAGTATGCAAATAATAATCTCTTTTCATTTTTGGAATGAACATTATTAATAAAAGTTATATAAATTTACAAGGGAAATACTTGTGTATATTGAGTTCAATGAAGTAAGCAAATAATAATCTCTTTTCATTTTTGGAATGAATATTTTAATAAAAGTTAGAAAAATTTGCAAGGAAATACTTGTATATATTGAGTTGAATGAAGTAAGCAAATAATAATCTCTTTTCATTTTTGGAATGAACATTTTTAATAAAAGTTATAAAAATTTACAAGGGAAATACTTGTATATATTGAGTTCAATGAAGTAAGCAAATGAAAATCTCTTTTCATTTTTGATATGAACATTTTTAATAAAAGTTATAAAAATTTGCAAGGGAAATACTTGTATATATTGAGTTGAATGAAGTAAGCAAATAATAATCTCTTTTCATTTTTAGAATGAACATTTTTTAATAAAAGTTAGAAAAATTTACAAGGGAAATACTTGTATATATTGAGTTCAATGAAGTAAGCAAATAATAATCTCTTTTCATTTTTGGAATGAATATTTTAATAAAAGTTAGAAAAATTTACAATGGAAATACTTGTATATATTGAGTTTAATGAAGTAAGCAAATAATAATCTCTTTTCATTTTTGGAATGAACATTTTCAATAAAAGTTAGAAAAATTTACAAGGGAAATACTTGTATTTATTGAGTTCAATGAAGTGAGCAAATACTAACCTTTTCTCATTTTTGGAATAAAGATTTTAAATAAAAGTTAGAAAAATTTGCAAGGGAAATACTTGTATTTTTTGAGTACAATGAAGTACTTCGCAAAATGGCTGAAAATGGAAAGCAGCTTTTTCCTTTGGCATTGGTCAACGTTGAATACATAAAATAAAATCGGAAAATTTGTAAATTGAATTCCGTTGCCAATCCATGTAGATTAAATTGAGAATATAAAGGGTTTTCGATACTTCTTGAAAGGGATTCAGATGAAAGATAAGTTAGGTACTTTTTGCTCCCGTTGTGAATAGAAACTGTGCATGAAATGGATCGATCTGTGCTTCACTTGTGTATGCCTGAACGAGAGTACATTGGCAATTCTTTCATCTATTCCTTATAAAATTCCTTTCATGAAATAGCTGTGTTTAATTATAAAGAGAAAGAATACGCAAAAACGCATCGAACATACACAAATTGGATCTATGAAAGCCATAAGACAATTAAATTTTTGAACATAAACCTGCAATTGCTATTTTAGTTGATTTCAAATTTTAATATCTCCTTTGTGCTAAGTTTTATTTTTTGTAAATAGCGATGTCATAAACACTCTCGACTTGGATGATAATAATGTTTGCAAAGATTGTTTTTTCTTTCTCCTTGTAAACCATTTTCATTAGAATACAGACATATTACATAACTTTACTCTTAAACAATATCTACTTTACAACTCAGATACGACGAATGACTCAGGATAAAGCAAGCGGAATATAATTGAACAATTTATGGAGTTAATATTTAAGGCCGCAAGCATAGGGCAGCTATAACTGAAAAAATTTCCCTTGCTTCATCACCGGTGCGGTCATTCACAATTCAAAATAACAAGCAGAAAAAAAAAAATTAATAATTGCAAAGATTTTAAAGGCAATGTTCAAAATGGTATGTTTTGTTATGTCCAAAATACTGAGAGAAAATATACACTAGGGTATAAAAGGTATTGCACCACCTCGAAGGAGGAGAAATGGCACATGAATAATCGAAAGCTATTGTTGTGCAAATCAATTGTTACTTTGAGTGGCGAATGGGAATGGGTCGGAAGTAAAACAACTACTAATCAAAACCTCAATCTAATTAGAACAATTGTTTGAAAAATAACAGTAAAAAACGTTCTTTCACAGTTTCAAATTCCAGTATTTTGTCGGGTAGCCGCAAACTTTAAAAACAGCTTTC
Source organism: Rhopilema esculentum (assembly GCF_013076305.1). Next base: position 3,588,877 of record NW_027019653.1, read on the forward strand.
AGCCTTCTTGAAATAGATGAATATAATTGGGAAATGTAATCTTGAGGAATTTCGTGCCATGCCCGAACGACTCTTTCAATTAATGATTCTCTAGTTATTGGAGGACCATTTGAATCATGATTAATAATGTCTTTCATGCAAAGCCAAACATTCTCAATGATGTTTAGATCCGGACTTGATGCTGGCCATGGCAAGACTTTAATTCCTCTTGTTTGGCAATAAATCTTGGTGAAAATTGACCTATGTGGTGGTGCATTATCTTGCTGAAAGATAAATGGCCTTTCATCTTCACCATACATAGCTGCAACACTTTGAAAGAGGTTATCTTGAAGCAAGGAGACATATTTTTCAGAGTCAAGTCGTTGGTCACAAATGACAAGTTTCCCAACGCCCTTAGGCCCAATGCATCCCCAAAACATTACGGAGATTGCATTGTTGAATGCAGGCTGGTAAAACTTTGGGTTATGTGCCTCTTTCGTTGTACGCTAGACTCTTAACGTTTTACAATCATTTTTAAGTCCAAATCTCCATTCATCAGAGTAAACAACATCCTCCCATTCCAACACACTCCAGTCTCGGAGAGCTGATACGTGCCTTCCTGTTTTCTAAGGAAACAAATGGTTTCCTCTTTCTAAGGTAACTTTTGATTTTATATTTTTGTAAAACCCTTCTTAGAATTTGTTTGGACGGATTTTTACCTGCCAAACCCTGCTGAACGTCAGGTTTTATGGTCTTTAGTGTCGCAAAACGTAACCGCCGTGCAGTGCGACAGATAATCCTTTCCCCTCTACCATCATATTTTTTTGGCCGTCCACTTCTTGGTTTCTTTGCCACTGAACCACTCTCAATAAAACTTTTAAAAATTCTAACAGCTGTTGTGTGGCTACACCCAACTTGCTCAGCAATTTTACGATAAGATAGTCCACTTTCCCGCAGATATTTTATAGCGACTCGCTTCTCATTTGTTAAATCTTTCTCTTTAGGCATGGTCTTTATTTTAACAAATAAAATTTTTTTGCCTATTTTATACATTTCTTACTATGTTTTCAATGGCGTCAGCAAGATTTTTAAGAATTTCCCGCCAAAATTTGCTATAAAATGCGCCTATTTCACCCAGTTCATGCACCAAAATGCTTGTTGTTGTCAAAAAGTTGGCAACGTCTGCCGCCATTTTGAGCAAGGTGGTGCAATACTTTTGATACCCTAGTGTATATCGAAATTTATAAGCTTGAATATTCTTGGAATGTAATGGTCTCGATTATATTCAGTTGCAACTAAAAACGAGGCTAGCAATTTGGACACAGTTACCATGGTAAATGCTCTTGGTTTCAAAATGGGGGATTGAGTGTTACCTCCATACTTTAAACTATTAACAGAATTTTTTTTGAAACTTTTAAAAATGATAAATATATAATGATCGTTATTATAAAAACTGCTAAGAAATAAATATTTCAATTAAAATCAGTTTAATATTTTACTTCTTCAATATTTTTGTAGGTTATGTGTTTCCAGCTGCAGCAAGAAATTTTATAATTTTCGGAGATTTAGAGAAACGATTAACTTTTTTGGAATTAAACTTATCTTGAAAGCAACTTAATTATTTTAAAGCAATCGGTGAATTTCTTGAAAGCTTTTATTTTTTAAACTTTGAAATTTCCTTACTTATTATAAAAATAGTCGAAAAAAAGCCACTGACAATATTTGGCTACGTCGGAATTCTTAAAATAAAAAAACACTCTCACATATCTAAAAAGATTCAACTTTTTCTGAAGAACATTGGCTATTTACCATCCAAAGTAATTGCTTAAAACGATGTACTTTGAATCAACGCTTGATTCAGCTTAATTTTTCATTCTTTCTGGCAAGAAAATTTCACAAATTATGGACATTTGTTTCTCAGCCTTTCGTGCAATTAATTTCTAAAGTTGTTTGGCTTCTATTAACTATAAGATTATATCCTTACAAGGTTAAAACATCTTTGTTTTAAAATAAATTCAACTTTAAAAGCTTTATTTTTTCCTCTGTGTTTAACGCTTAAGTCATAATCAATTGGCAGTTGCCCGTTTTATTCAATTGGCAATTGGCAGTTGTTCTTTTACACACAATTTATTTTTGCTCAAAGTTTTAATACCGATTTCGGTTTTTTCTTCTCAAATTTATAAGTCGGTCTAAATATAACTAATTCAATCTCTGTAGAAAACTGTTGAATAAAACAGGACCTTAAACAAGAAACAAGAAAAACCTGAAATAAGAAAATTCAAATCTCCGCCGCCACTTACCGCTCTTTCGACGCCAGAATTCGAAAGTTCCGCCGGGTATTTTCTCTCAGTTTCCATCTCAAATTTCTGATGGTTCCCGACAGTAAATAATTCTTCCATTTCCAGCAAAATGAAGCTTTGTTTGTAAATAATTAGCGATCTTGTTCAACAAGAAAATTTGCGTGTTGCAAATCATTTGAAAAGTAACAACAAAATTTGTAACGGTTTTTTTTCATTTTTAAAGAGCTGATTAATTTGACGTCGCAACTGTCGCCATCGTTGCTAGGAAACAATGGCAATGATGCAATGCGTTTTGAAACCTTGATATCTCGTCCAAATATGGCGGCATTGCTGCAAAATTATTCAGCTATCCTAAATTGAAATACAGCCACACAAGCACAATAGTATATATTTTGCAGACCAAGTGTTAATGCATTTTTCCAGTTTTCTTGAGCTTTAGGCACTGACATTTTACACTCCCTTACCAAAGTATCCGGACAGTTTTGCGATCGATTGCCCTTTAAAATACAAGTAAAAATGAATTAAGGCTGGCGTAAACGACACCTTAACTTAGTGGTGACTTATTCATTGAGAAACCCTTCTAAAATGACCCAAGGCATAAAACGCCTGCAAAATTTGTTAAAGTAAAAACCATTGCGCTAAAAGCCTCTCGCAAATCTCGGAAGGTGAAGATGCCAATATTTTAAAGAGGAGAAAAACAAGTTGTTTACTTTTAGTTGGGAAATCTTTTTGCATGGTGCATGGCCACTGGTCGATTAATAAACATCATCATTTTAGCAGTTCTTAGACATCCTCGTAAAGCTGAAATATCTCACAACACTGGGTCATATAGCCACATCATTTCGTGACAGCAGCATGTCCAGCTAGAATCGATGAATACCAACGTTGGAAGTACAGCCTCGAATCGTTTCTTCATATTTCAAACCTTCTTTCTTGAGTTCAACCGTATTTCTTAAAGTTTTTTTCCTCCAGTTTGAGACTTAAATGACCCGAAACGTTTTTAATGTCCAACGGATTAGATGTTAAAAACTAAATAAATCAAAAACAGATAAACAGCTTTTAAAAAGTATGCTACGTTATAAAACACAATGCTAATCTACTGTAGATATACAAAATGAAACATTTTTGTTATGCTACACTCCCCTCACGAAAGTATCCGGATAGTTTCGAATTCAGTTGCGAATCTGTTGCAGAATATTTGTTTACAAATTTCAAAGTCAGTTTTCATGAAAACATTTTCATAATTTCCTCAAATTTTTTTTGGCCGTTAATCTATTTATTCTTTGGAAAAGAATAATTTTATCGATATGTAAGCAAACTCTGTTAGGGTTTTTCCTGAAGATGGTAGCGACCGAAACAAAATAATTGACTTCTGAGCAGTGTCTAGAAATAATGTTTTATCACAATGATGGGAAAAAGCTATCATTAAATTGCTAGTATCATTGAATGTCCAAAGACTGCCGCTTTCGACACATGCAAAAAGATTTGAAAAACAAGAAGTCTAAAAAATTGTTCACGGTCAAAAAGAGCAAGAGCTCTCGCAACACCAACGTCTGAGCGTTTCACCCTAATCAAATTTGCATCAAAACTGGTTTGCATCATTACGCAAAATTGCAAAAAATGTTTATAAACAATTAAACTTTTGAAAGCTGTCGATAAATATTGCAAGGAAAATGATAAAGAATTGTGAATGTACCCTCGTACCGACCGATTTCAGCAAGACTTGCAACGGAAAAGAAATAATATGGCTTTATGGCCCTGCACTGAGTGATATGTCTGCTTTCAAAGAAGTTTTTGATCTGGTAAAATGTTACCAAATGTCATCCATGTTTGATAATCGATCGATGGCAGCTCCATGCTAACATTTTTCCCAACTGAAAGTAAACATGTTGTATTTCTCTTTATTCTACAATATTTGTGTCTCAAGAACCAGCTTGTAAAAAATTACCAGGTTTTATTGGCCCATTTCAACTGAGTCCAAGTCACCTGACTTTGCTGTTCTTCGCTTATTTGACATCAGTTGATTTGCGTAAGGCTTGTAGCGCAAAGGCTTCTCATTTTAACAACAAATGATAACAGATAAAAAGCGCAGAAGTTTTGCATCATTTTGGTGTTCTGGTATTTTTTGGAAGGGTTTCTCAAAACATTATTATCACTAAGTTAAAAAGTCGTTTTCGCCAGCCTAATTTTGTTTTTGTCTGAAAGCGCAATCGATCTTCGAACTGTCCGGGTACTTCCGTGAGGGGAGTGTATTTGTAAAATCTGTACATTGCTCATTTTCTTCAACTAGCTTTGCATAAAGCCTATTTGAAATGAGACTAGAAGTATCAGAAAGTTATATAAATTTCAACCGGTAAGTCATGTTTAGTATCACAAGAACGAAAAGCCGATTGAAAAATATTTTGCTGTCACATGGAACTTGGGTAATTACCAACAATAAATAGACAAAGACAATTCCCTTAATTCTTTTAATTTTTTTCCTCATCCAGAAAAATGAATTGAACTGACTTTTTCATATTAAACTTTTTGAACCTCTTCAAACCCCTTCCATTATTGAAAGATGAGAGCTCCTAAAAATTTAATAAAGAAACGGTAAAAAGATACTGAAATATGGCGGTGCTGCAAACTCATTCAGTTTTCCCAAATTCAAATACAAACACCAGGGGCGGAATTAAGCACAATGATTGGGGGAGGGTGGGAAGTAATTTTTGTGCCACATCCTTCAGGTCATTGGTAAATGATGGAAACACCCATTTTTAAAATTTTGTTTTTAACTTTTAAGGTATAGACAATAAAAAGCAGTTGCGTAACAGGGTTGGAAGATTAGCGGGACAAAGAGGAGAACATTTTTGCTGTCCAGAACCTTAAGAATTTCAGAAAACACACCATTTCGTAAATGCGTTTGAAAAAGCTATGGCTTTTTACATGGCAATTTCCCTCTTTATAACATCATATGTAGCGTTTTGCAGCTTTTCATATTCTACAGCTGTCTATTTTCTTTACAATTCCTCTAACGTTTATATCCTGAATTGTGTAAGGCGATAAAGCACTACGTTTAGAAACTGATTTTCCAAAGTTGTAATCAAATATCTAGAAATAATAAACAGTATTCAAAAGTTTTAGAAGTACGCCGCCCGTTTTCTTTGGAGTAAAGTTCCCGACAAGCATTTCAGAATCCAATTTTTTTAAGGATTGGAGCGGTTTGGCATTTTAGTTTCTATTTTATAGGGAAGGTCTCAAGAAAGTGGAGGACTTCTTTTCAAACCCTAAAACGAGGGGAAATTGTTGAACATTCTGTAGAGGTATAGAGGAGTGTAAAAGGGATTTTTGCGAGGACGCCCTTGAGATTAGTATGAAATACATCTGAGAATTCCCCCCCCCCCCCCTACGCTGCTAATAACTGATACGAAAATAAATAAAGTAAAGTCTTGGCGTTATTTTGCTACTACTGATTATCAACAAATGATTTTACCGAATGAACAAAATTCACGGAAGGACACAGAACTATTGGGGGAGGGGGTGTCGCACCCTCACACCCCCCGTTAAATTCGTCCCTGACAATCACACACCAGTAGATTTTTTGCAGACCAAGCATTAATGCATTTTCAAGAAATCGATGTTTTGTTGCCATTTGACATTGAAAAGTTTTCTCAGTTTTCTTGTCCCTTTAAAGTTATTTGACGCTCGTTCTACTCTGCCTTCACGAAAGTATCTGAAAGTTTGCCCTTTAGAATAAAAACAATTTCAGGTTGCTGGAAACCAAGCCTTTTTTAATGATAATAAATTTGTTGAGAAACCTTTCTTCTGAAGTGAAGCAAGGCATAAAAAGGTTGCAACAGTTTCATTATTTGTTGAAATATGAAACCTTGGCGCTACTTTCGCAAATTAACCCGAGGAACAATTCACTTTTGGAAAAAACGTACGAAATTTCAACCAAAACAAAATGATTTGTACGGATGCTATGAAAGAACAATTCGCTAAAAGTTTACAACACTTCCATAGAGTGATTTTGATCCGCCCCTCGAAGCAACCGATATCAAACCAACGAAAAACAGCAAAGTCAGTAAGAAGTCAAGTTCAAATTGGCAAGTGAAAGATTATAATTTTTGACAAACTGTTTCTTGAGACAATTAAATGAGAAATACATTATTTCTTTTATTTGAAAAAAAATCTGCATTGTGATGTCACCGGCGGATTCGATCTCAACATTTCAGCAATTATTGAACATCCTTCTAAAGCAGAAATATCATTCAATAGTTGGTCATGTAGCCACGGCATTTCTTCACAGCGCCAAGTCTGGCTGGGATCGATCGGTACAAACATTTGGAACATTTTCCCATATTTCAAATACTTTTTGATGAGTTCAGCCATATTTCTAAGAGTTTTCTCCTTCATTTTCGCATTGTACTTGACCCCACGCATTTTCAATGGCCATTTGATTCGCTGGATTTCACGGAGTTAGAGATAAATCTTGGTGAATCTTGCAGCATGTGGAGAAGCATTGTCATGTTTGAAGATGAAGAAAGCATTTTTGTCAGCAAAACAATTCTTTATGGATGAAAGCAGATTTTCATCTAGTGCAATACTTTGCGATATTTATTGTACCATCAACAACGATCAATTTGCAAACACCTGCTGGTGCGATGCACCCCGAGGGACAAATCACTCCAAGAAAATCTCGTACACCTTTCGTGAAAATTCTATTGTTTTGGCTGAAATTCCCAAGAAATCCTTCTGCTTTAGAGAAATCTCGTACGCTATTTGCTATTTGCCCCTCGATGTACCCCTGTACCATCACTTTTGGACCATTCGTGACGGACGCAACTCGGTAATCAAGGGCTGTTTGGCACGCTTATTTTTCTATCTATACATTGCTAATCAATAATTTCTATGCGGTATTAGAACCCTTTCCTTAATGTCAAGTGTACACTTACGTGACCAAAGAATTTAGACGATGAAAGAAAAAATGGCGTCTCCATAATAGCATTCCAACACTGTTGTTAAAAGTCTGGCTTTTTTGGCGGGATTATTGAAATGGTGTCAGCAAAAATAGAACTCCTAGAAACACAAATGTGTTTTCTACTTTTTTCATAGGCAAATTTCATCAAAATCATAGGGGGAATTTGAAAATATCGATGTTTTTATAACAATGACGAAAACAAGAGAGTATTCGAACGAAAGGTAGTTAAATTTTTGCGCGAAGCCGGTCATTCTTTGCTGAAATCTCAAAACAAGTAGGTTTTAGTAAGTCGACAGCACAATAATTTATAGAAAATGCAAAGACACTGGCTCGACCAAAGCTCAAATAAGCACAGGCCGTCACAGGAAAATTTTTGATAGAGGAGAAAGAAAGACATGCAAAGAGGCGAGAAAGCAAACATACGCAAGTTTGGGTCAGCTTAAGACTAACTTAGGTAACTCGTTTGCAATTGCGGCGCCAAGGGGTGGTATGGGAGGGGGGGTAATCCCCCCCCACTTTTCTGAAAATATGATCTACATATTTCTTCTAAAAATGGATTAAAAAACGCTGGGTAGGGGTAGATCAAATTTCCTAAGGAAAGTTAACTAGGTACAAATAACTAAAACGAGGCAAAAGGGGCGTGGTCCCACTGCTCGTTTGCAAAAGCAAGTGTTTCCAAACGTCTTCTTGCTAAAATACTTAAAAAATATGGGATCAGAGGCTGGAATGGCAACTCCATTACTGGGGCAATGTAAGTTTTTCAGATAATTGTAGATTTGGCTTGGAAAACCACTCCGGTGTATTAAGGGTTTGGCGAACAACAAAGAGGCCAATAATACCATGCTTTGTCAACCCACATTTACTAACTCTGGTTCAATCATAGCCTGGGGTTGTATTGGGACTAATGGCGTCGGGAGGCTGGCTTTGCGCCAGAGGTACCTCAACGCTCAATAATAACATCTAAATACTGAGAGAAAACCTTCAAGCTAGTACCGACGAACAAAATGTTTGGGGCTGTCGCCGCGGCATGTTGCACAAGCGGCATGTTCATATTTGAAATTTGTATTTGCCCTCCTGCCACACTTTTTGGTTTCAGAAGACCCCATTACCAACCGGGAACGCTAATTTTACCGATAGCAAGCGTCCATGACTAATTTTCTGCTATACTGTTTTTTGGCAAATTCAAACTCACACAAACAAATTCTCCGACATTTTCTCATCGAATTTAGAATAATTACAAAATCTATCCTGCCGAAAACCGGAAGGCGTGTCCTCCAATTCATCCCTGTGGCGCTGTCGTTGCCTTACATTTTCAGTGGCCTAAACTAGAGAATGTTTCATGAAGTTTTGATGTTCTAAATTGAAGTAATTCAGAGGTAGGCCCAACAGCGTCAATGCTTGAAAATTAGTGTGCAAAGTTATGCTCTGACGCTCGATTTTGAGAAATTTTAAATGCATCGAAATAAAAACACAAGCAGTTTTGCATATGGTTCATGTACAGTTATAAATCAGTCATCTAACTCTATCCCATTGATACAATCATACATCGATTCTCTCCAAGAAACAGAATGGGGACTTTTCTATGACGTCATACGATTATTATCTCTAGCCTACCCCTGAAATCGATAGAAAACGGCGCCCACTCTTGAAATGTTCCCCATGCCCCCAAGTATCACCATAAAAGGTTTCGTGCCTTGTTTCAGTCTGTTACGATTTTCACCTTAAGCGACTGGACTAATAAAACGACAAATGACTCGAAAATTTGCACGGAAAAGTTTATTTCGGGGTTTTAAAACAAAGGGTATGAGTGACAAAGCGTAAGAATCAGTGACGTCACAAGGTTAGCAGTTGGTTCCGTTTACACATAAACACAGCATACCACTTAGTCAGGGTTTTTGGTCAAACAATTCTGAAATTGTGATACCAGCATGAAATTTTGCAAAAAGGGATGGTTTGATACGATGAAACAGATAGGATATGGAACCCGACTAAAAGTTGCTCCCTTGGGCTATCTTTAGATGGGAGTTTTTTGCTTCAAGCCCCCAACGGCATTATTTTAATATCTTTTCTTAAAGTAGATATAATAGGACGAGACTTTATAGCAAGGGGCAATTTGTGGAGGTAATACTTGTCACAATTGCGTTACATTTAATCTCTTGTACATGTCACTTTTTAATTGCTTACATTTTTCTACAGCCCTGGAGATATTTGTGTCTTCGCGAGCAACGGAGCGCCGACAAAAAAAGAAAAAAATTTGTTTATACAACTTGCAGGATTCAAAATGTCTACAAAAATTTTTATTCATTAATCTAATATTCTTTCCTGGAACAATTTTTGAAGCGTTAAAACGAAGAAGCGTTCTCATTGCTCCACTCTGGATAAAAAAGAAAACGCCACGAACTGGTTTACAAACCTTGCTAATAAACATTTCAAACAACTCACTGCTACAAGTAGTGTTCTAACTTCGAGTGAATCAGCCATGTTAAGAAAAGTGACAATGTAAACGGGGCCTTAAAAAATTTGTGTAATTTAAACTTTGTTTTATGGCTGGCTGATATTTCGAAGTGATTTCTATTGTCATTCTATAAATATGAGCAATTAACTTTATTTTTTGTTTTCAACAACTTGAAAAGGCACAGTCGCAACATTGGCTTCCGTTCGAAGACTTTTGAGAGGGGAGTGTACTCTAGTGCCATACTTCAGAAGTTCAACTTTGTTGGGGAGATGAGATCTCACTCCTATTGTTTGAGACAAAAGGCTTAATGATTTGTTCGAGCCAATCAACGTCGAGGGGCAGGGACGCATGCGTATTCTAACGAATTATCCCTACAAAATCCCGGGCCATCCTCAGCAACAAAAGCCAGGGAACACAACGAGATCTCGCAAACATGTCGAGAACAGTAATTTTAGTAATTTCTGAGGAGTTTTACGCATATAATTTAAGGACGTATTTTCGTTTATTTTTCATTTAGGGGTTTCCTCGGAACTTTTTGTAGATGTAGTCATAGGGAGAAGATCAAAATTCGAAGCTTTCCGCCTTAAAAATTTGAATAATTGAATTGAAGGTACAGTGTCTGTTGTTTTAGTTGCCTTGGTCTGGCTCTAGTGTCGGAGGTCAGTTAAAATCAGGTTGTATTGTTTACATCGAATGTCTACTCTCTGTAAACACTTAGGCCGCGTCATGAAATTCTCGATGTTTTTGCTTACCTTTGGAAGTAAAGTGAGCCTTAATACAAACAATAAACATGAAACAACAGAGAATCCAGGCAGGTTTTTCAGTATGAAAGATATTTCAGCTATGATCAAACTCCCATGTCAACGTGAATGATAAGCTCCGACCGCTCACTTAGTTTTGAAATTCGATCGCAAAGTTAGTTATGTTTGTTCCTTTCTCGGGGGGTTCTATGCCTCTTTGACTCAGAATATATAATACGCATGTGCAATGGCCCCAAAACGGGGGTACTCATTTCATACTCAAGAACTTGCTGCATCTCATCTCCCCAACAAAACTACACAAAAATGTTTATATGCTACAATTGTTGCAAAAAGGTGACAGAGTAAGTACAAACAATGCATCTTTTGCCCTGTAAAAAATCCTTAATGTGCCGACGAAAAAAATGCTGGGGGATACCGCATCCCCTATACCCCCCTTGGCGACAACCCTGGTTTTGCATATCAAGGGGTAAAGCTGTTGTTCAATCTGAAAGGTCGTAGGGTTTTTAAAGTATGATGTTTTCAATATTTGCAAACAATTATCGACATGCAAATAAATTGAGAAAATTAAACATTAAGAATATATTGGTGAACATAGCAAGGAATGTAATAAAGAAATAAAAAAAAGAAGTAAAAAACATGCCTCAATTCTATCAATCGCTGTCGTAGATTATCTTGGGTCGATGCTGCTTCCCCTTTGAATGTTGAAAATTTGGAGGATGTCATATTCTCTAATGATTGTCGTTGTCTCACAAGTCTTCACGAATTGTCCTTCAGTAATGATATGGGGGTGCATCCGAGTGTTGACTGCACTTTCAAGGCTGTAAGGTGTTGTACCACATTAAATGGAGAAATGAGCTCAACAAAGCAGGTTTGAAATAAGAAAAAATGTTCCAAGGCTGTACATCCAACGCTTTAATTCATCGATGCCAGCCAGACTTGCTGCTCTGAAACGTTTAAGAGATGTTGTTGCTTTAAGACCCACTGCTTAAATATTTTTCTGCTTCACAAGGACATTTAAAAACTTCTCAAATGATGAGATTGTCTTTCAATCCACCGGTGACTGCACCATGCAGATAATTTTTCCAACTGAAATTAAACACCTCGTATTTCTTTTTTTGAGAATATAATTTGTCGTGCGAAGCAGTTTACAAAAAATTACAATGTTTCTTTGGCCAATTTTAACTTGACTTCTTATCTCCTGACTTCTCAGTGTTCTTTCTTGATTTGACATCAATTGATTTGCAAAGGCTTCTAATGCAAAAGTTTATTATTTTTACAAAAAAGTTAACAGATTAACAGCGGAGAAGTTTTGCAACCTGTTTGTGCCTTGGGTCAAATTAGAAGAAAGGTTTCCCAACAAAATAATCACCACTGAAATAAGGCTTCGTTTCACCAACCGAAAATTGTTTTTATTCTAAAGGGCAAGCGATCGTCAAACTTTCCGGATACATTCGTAAAGGGAGAATAAAACATCAAGAAAAACTTCAAGAGGCAAGAAAACTGATAAAACTCTTCAATGTAAAATGTCAACAAAATATTGCTTCCTTGAAAAAGCAGTAAAACTTGGTATGTAAAATATCTTCCCGTGTGTGGCTGGATTTGAATTTTGGATAGCTGGATAATTTTGCAGCAATGCCGCCATATTTGTGAAGAGATTTAAAGGTTTCAAAACGCATTGCATCATTGCCATTGTTTCCTAGCAACGATGGCGACAGTTGCGACGTCAAATTAATCAGCTCTTTAAAAATGAAAAAAACCGTTACAAATTTCGTTGTTACTTTTCAACTGATTTGCAACACGCAAATGTTTCTTGTTTAACAAGAACGCTAATTATTTACAAACAAAGCTTCAATTTGCTGAGAAATAGAAGAATTGTTTACATTTGGAAAACAGCAAAAATTTGAGATGAAAACTGAGAGAAAACACCCGGCGGAACTTTCGAATTCCGGCGTCGAAAGAGCGGTAAGTGGCGGCGGAGATTTGAATTTTCTTATTTCAAGTTTTTCTTGTTTCTTGTTTAAGTTCCTGTTTTATTCAAAGGTTTTCTACAGATATAGAATTAGTTATATTTAGACCGACTTATAAATTTGAGAAGAAAAAATCGAAAGCGGTACTATTAAAAAATTGCGAAGAAATATACTTGTGTGTAATGGCGTTAAGGCAGCCGAGGGCAACTGCAAATCGCCAACGTTTGATAACTGCATAAGTATTGAACACAGCGGAGAACATAAAGCTTTTGAAGTTAAATTTATTTCAAAATAGAGATGTCTTTAACCTTGTAAGGATAAGGATGTCTTATAGTTTATCGAAGCCAAACAACTTTAGAAATTAATTGCACATAAGGCTGAGAAACAAATGCTCTTGATTTATGAAATTTTCTTGCCAGAAAGAATGAAAAACTAGGTTGAATTAAGCCTCGATTCAAGGTATATAATTTTAAGCCATTTTTACGGATGGTAAATAGCCAATTTTCTTCAGAAAAAGTTGAATTTTTTTAGATATGTGAGATTGTTTTTTTTCTTTTAAGAATTCCAACGTAGCCAAATATTGTCAGTGGCTTTTTTATCTACTATTTTTATATTAAGTAAGGAAACTTCAAAGTTTAAAAAATAAAAGCTTTCAAGAAATTCACCGATTGCTTTAAAATAATTAATTTGCTTTCAAGATAAGTTAAATTCTAAAAAAGTTAATCGTTTCTCTAAATCTCCGAAAATTATAAAATTTCTTGCTGCAGCTGGAAGCGCATCTCATACACATAACCTACACAAAATATTGAAGAAGTAAAATATTAAACTGATTTTAATTGAAAAATTTATTTCTTAGCAGTTTTTATAATTACGATCATTATATATTTATCATTTGAAAAGTTTCAAAAAAAATTCTGTTAATAGTTTAACGAATGGAGTCAACACTCAATCCCCCATTTTGAAACCAAGAGCATTTACCATGGTAACTGTGTCGAAATGGCTAGCCTCGTTTTAAGTTGCAACTGAATATAATCGAGACCATTACATTCCAAGAATAGTCAAGCTTATAAATTTCGATATACACTAGGGTATCAAAAGTATTGCACCACCTTGCTCAAAATGGCGGCAAACGTTGCCAACTTTTTGACAACAACAAGCATTTTGGTGCATGAACTGGGTGAAATAGGCGCATTTTATAGCATATTTTGGCGGGAAATTCTTGAAAATCTTGCTGACGACATTGAAAACATAGTAAGAAATGTACAAACTAGGCAAAAAAATTTTATATTTGTTAAAATATAGACCATGCCTAAAGAGGAAGATTTAACAAATGAGAAGCGAGTCGCTATAAAATATCTGCGTGAAAGTGGACTGTCTTATCGTAAAATTGCTGAGCAAGTTGGGTGTAGCCACACAACAGCTGTTAGAATTTTTAAAAGTTTTATTGAGAGTGGTTCAGTGGCAAAGAAACCAAGAAGTGGACGGCCAAAAAAATATGATGGTAGAGGGGAAAGGATTATCTGTCGCACTGCACGGCGGTTACGTTTTGCGACACTAAAGACCATAAAACTTGACGTTCAGCAGGGTTTGGCAGGTAAAAATCCGTCCAAACAAATTCTAAGAAGGGTTTTACAAAAATATAAAATCAAAAGTTACCTTAGAAAGAGGAAACCATTTGTTTCCTTAGAAAACAGGAAGGCACGTATCAGCTCTCCGAGACTGGAGTGTGTTGGAATGGGAGGATGTTGTTTTCTCTGATGAATGGAGATTTGGACTTAAAAATGATTGTAAAACGTTAGGAGTCTAGCGTACAACGGAAGAGGCACATAACCCAAAGTTTTACCAGCCTGCATTCAACAATGCAATCTCCGTAATGTTTTGGGGATGCATTGGGCCTAAGGGCGTTGGGAAACTTGTCCTTTGTGACCAACGACTTGGCTCTGAAAAATATGTCTCCTTGCTTCAAGATAACCTCTTTCAAAGTGTTGCAGCTATGTATGGTGAAGATGAAAGGCCATTTATCTTTCAGCAAGATAATGCACCACCACATAGGTCAATTTTCACCAAGATTTATTGCCAAACAAGAGGAATTGAAGTCTTACCATGGCCAGCATCAAGTCCGGATCTAAACATCATTGATAATGTTTGGCTTTGCATGAAAGACATTATTAATCATGATTCAAATGGTCCTCCAATAACTAGAGAATCATTATTTGAAAGAGTCGTTCGGGCATGGCACGAAATTCCTCAAGATTACATTTCCCAATTATATTCATCTATTTCAAGAAGGCTGAAAGCTGTTTTTAAAGTTTGCGGCTACCCGACAAAATACTGGAATTTGAAACTGTGAAAGAACGTTTTTTACTGTTATTTTTCAAACAATTGTTCTAAATAGATTGAGGTTTTGATTAGTAGTTGTTTTATTTCCGACCCTATCCCATTCGCCACTCAAAGTAACAATAAATTTGCACAACAATAGCTTTCGATTATTCATGCGCCATTTCTCCTCCTTCGAGGTGGTGCAATACCTTTTATACCCTAGTGTATATTTTCTCTCAGTATTTTGAACATAACAAAACATACCATTTTGAACATTGCCTTTAAAATCTTTGCAATTATTAAATTTTTCTTTTTCTGCTTGTTATTTTGAATTGTAAATGACCGCATCGGTGATGAAGCAAGGGAAATTTTTTCAGTTATAGCTGCCCTATGCTTGCGGCCTTAAATATTAATTCCATAAATTGTTCAATTATATTCCGCTTGCTTTATCCTGATTCATTCATCGTATCTGAGTTGAAAAGTAGATATTGTTTTAGAGCAAAATTACGTGATATGTCTCTACTGTAATGAAATGGTTTATAAGGAAAATAAAAAACAATCTTTGCAAATGTTATTATCATCCAAGTCGCGAGTGTTTATAACAACAATTTTATAATTGCTATTTACGAAAATAAAACTTAGCACAAAAGGAATATGCAAATTTTATATCAACTAAAATAACAATTGCAGGTTTATATTCAAAAATTTAATTGCTTTATGGCTTTCATGGATCCATTTTGTGAACATTCGATGCGTTTTTGTCAATGTATCATTGCGTATTTTATCTCTTTATAATTAAACACAGCTATTTCATGAAAGGAATTTTATAAGGAATAGGTGAAAGAATTGCCAATGTACTCTTGTTCAGGCATACACGAGTGAAGCACAGGTCGATCCATTTCATGCGCAGTTTCTATTCACAACGGGAGCAAAAAGTACCGACAATGCCTGTCAAAAGTACTTGGAACACGCAGCAATTTATGCTGCATTTGATATCTTTCATTCCTTTCAAGACAAAAATTACTTCTTCCGCCCAGTTCTCCCTGAAACAATGTTGATAATTTAGGGAAATATCATAAAAGAAGCGCAAAAGAAAGTGCTTCCTAAAATCCTAACCCGTTTGATAGTAAACCAACATTGTTTTGTAGGGGAGAGGGGGATGATTGATTTTGACCTTGGAAAATGACGTCAGTGTTCCAAGACTTTTGGCAGGCATTGTACCCTATCCTGAATCTGAATCCCTTTCAAGAGGTTTTGGAAACCATTAACATTCTCAATTGAATCTACATGGATTGGCAACGGAATTCAATTAACATATTTTCTATTCCATTTTAGGTATTCAACAATGACCGTCACCAAAGGAGAAAACTGCTCTCCATTTTCAGCCATTTTGCGCAGAATTACGGTATGAGCTTGTTACTATAAATTTGATTTTGTTGTAAACCTTTATTATAACTATTAAGGGGATTGACAATTTAAATCTATTCGCAAAAGGTATCTTGTTCCCATCTCTCTTCTATTTATTATCCTTTTTCTACTTCATTCTTTTCTAGATTTTCTTTCTTCTCTTCTTCCTCTTTAATTCCGCTAGTTTCTTTTCTTCTTTCGATTTTCCTTTTCCTTTTACCTTCCTTTCTTTTCTTCTCTTTATTTTCTTACTATTTTCTTTTCTCGTTTGATAGTTCTCTTAGTTTTCTTCAGTTTGTCGTCTTTCTCTAATTCGTTCCTCTCTTTTCCTTTTTTCTTGTAAATATTCTCATTTCCACATGGCCTCTCTTTTTCTTTTTAAAATGCAACCCTCTCAGAGTTGTCCCCTTCGCTTCCTCAAAATCCTTGTTATTTGAGCATTTACCTTTGATTCACGAAGTTTTAGAAAATCGTTTGTAGACTCCACAATTTGAACTCCAAATAACCCAAACCTAGCCAACCAAAAAATTCCAAAATTTTCTTATTCTGCACTAATAGTTTCTGTTGTTTCCATCGCTTGCTCGAGCCTCATGTTATTTTGGGATCTGCCATTGATTTACTGAGGATTTTTAAAATATCAAATCATTTTTACATTCCGTCATTTAAAATATAAATGAGTATAGTTTAAGTTGAAGTGAAGCTGCACAGCTGAACACAAAGACAATACTTCCTCTTTAGTTCTACACATTTTGTTTCTCTTGCAGAAAGTTTCTTTGTTATCGCGAAAGACCTTACTGAAACGTTGTCAGATGATCGAGACGTCATCGACAAATTGTCAGATTCATCTTATCGTCGATCTGCTTTTACTAAGGTGAGCGAAAGAAAATATTTATAGCATTGTTGTTACAGCAAACATTTCATGTTTTCGTCTATACAGATTGTTTCAAGGTAAGAAAGCAGAATTAACGACTAAAAACTCTGCTCTACATGAATTTCAAGATAATTGAAGGAACATTAGTAGAAAACTGAAAAATGAGGGAAGTGGCTAAACTTTGTCAGGGAAATGAAAAGCACCGCAATACTGTAACGCAAAATATCTATTCGACATATCTTCTAATGTAAGCCATGAAATTTGAAAAGCTACTGCATATTCTGTGACGCGAACCTTCCTCAATGGTTGCTCTTTTCTGCAAAAGGTTCTTTTTTACTTAATTCTCAATTTACCACTTTCTGACTGATATTTCAACATTTGATTTCTAGTTAAAACGTCGGGCAGATTTCTGTGTAAAAGATCTTATTTTCCTAAATGCATTGGTAAGAAAATCGAGGATATTAATTTCACAACGTTTTTTACTGAAATCATACGACTGGAAATGATTTGGCATTAAAATACTAAGCTCCTGTGAATGAGGCATTATTGCCAATTATATGCTCTTAGATAATCATATAATTAATCGAGGCCAAATAAACTCAGAAATTAATTACATGCTTGCTAATCATTAATTCACTTCTCAATTCATCTGTATTCATTGTTTGTCTTCATCTCTATGTCCAATCCCTTCAATTTCTTATTGTATTCAGATCTCATAGCAATACTTCTACATTTTCCAGGCAGTTGACGAATCGATTAACTCTGGCCTTAAGAAGTTTGGGAAAATTGTGCGCAAGACAATGAAATCATTGGACAGAATGCTGGAGACAATTGAGACAATTGATAAGGTGCGATTATGAATTAGCATTTCCATTTTTATTCTTTCGCAAGTTCTAGTATCCTTTATAGTGGCGTTTACATTACTCATTTATGCATTCATAAATTGTTATTTTAATATCAAAATCATCAAAATAACATCAAAAGACTGAAGATTTGAGTTTTTCGGTAATTAATATTCCTAAAAGCAATGGAGACAATAGTTAATGTACGATTACTTTTTTGTATCCTAACTTTCCGTTGCGCCAGTTTTAGAATGATTTTGAGTTGCCTATTCATTTCTGATTCATGCATGTTCTATTTCAAAATCCTGAAGAATTGTTTTTTTGGTGAATAATTAATGAAAAGAAGTAATAAATACCAAATAGTCATAAAAATTTATTTCAAAAACGTTGAAAGGGTGTTAAAGGGAAATATAGTTCCTCTACCGTAAGTTTTGCCTTGCCCTCAAATCCAAATTTCAAACCATCTAGTTTTAATCTTTACATAAATTCCGTTCATTTTTTATGAATTTGTGTTTCATTTTTTTATCAGAATTCAAATCTCCGAACAACTATGGCAAACGAGATCCAACTCTTGCTAGAACTCTCTACTGTCGATGCGGAGGAGCGCTTAAGGAACTTCCTTCCAGTTAAGGAGGAACTTAAGAAAAATCTCGCACTCTGCAACATGAGAAACAAGGAAGAGTTCAACGTTGCCATGACAACTGGGGCTGCAGTTTTCAAGACCAGTTCCTTCAAGATGGAAGACTTTCTTCAGGTTGATAAATTGGTTGACCAATCTGAGGATATTCCTCGATTTGATGCGAATGGAGGAAAGCGAAAGCGTGATGACGAGGTTGCTGAGAAGGTGCAAGCACAAGAGTGTAATGTCATGCAACCAGAGAAAAAGATGAAGCCCAGTGTCTCAGACAATGCTAGGACGATTAAAACAAACGAAATTCCCTTTAATGAAAGCAGTTATGTAGCGGGCTGGGCAGAAAACCAGGCCAAATTCCCTTCGAAAAGGAAAGATCCTTCTCGCAGTAGTATTAACATATTGCGTTTAGTTAAACGTAGTGACAATTATTATACCTGTGAGATTATAAATACTACTGGAGCAGCCAAGAAACAGCCAACACGAGATCATTCCAAAGATTCGTGTTTAGGTCAAAACTTGGCAGCGAATTCTCTTAGCAAGAATAGAAATTGCTCTGCCCAAGCTGCCTGTTTAGACAAAGTTGAACAAGTAAAAGTAGAAGTGGTGCAAGAAGCCACGAAAAGCTCTCTTGCACGAGTGAGCCAATTAAAAAGAAAAAGTACTCCTTGTCCTATTACCCAAATAACCTGCGATAATTTTGACCGGCCTAATTTCAATGAAGTTGTGCCAGGTCCGAAAGAATGTCAGGACCCTGAACCTGCCCTTACTAATAAGGAGTCAGCAACTAGACCAAGAAATCTTTTCGATGTTCTACAGAGAATGAAACGGGCCTTGGTAAAAGACAGGTCGAATAAGAAGAAGCGAAAGGGCCCAGTTAGGACGCCAACATTTGTTCGCATTAGAAAGCAGGTTGGCAACCTTTTTGAGATGAGGGCACGCATTATCTCAAGGAACTTGAGATCATGAGCAAATAGAGACATGAAAGTCCTTTTCTGCTCAATGTGCGTGTCATCCCCTTTTTTTAGCGTAAGAGCTTATGTCTGTCTCCCTTTGAGGGAAAGGACCTTAGGAAAGAGAAGAAACGTATAACTAAGTATATTTCAACTTCTCCTCAGCATCTTTAACATGAATGACACAAGTAAATATGGCTCTATATAGAATTCGGAACGTGTATAAATGTAAATTTTATTTGTATACAAAAATATCGCATAGTTATTAAATTGTGACTGTATATTTAGAATGTCCTGAATGAATGGAGTTGAAATTAATTTTGCTTGTCTTTCTTGCTGAAAATTTCCGAAAGAGCAAAATTTCACAAGGGCAGGACTTTAAATCACATTGTCCATTGGGGGTATTTTTCAGGCATTCTACTCAGGGCCCCCGCCTAAAAGATCTCCAGCCGTCAAAAATCTTCATAATTAGGTGTTTTCACGATATGATATATGAATATTTCTTTCATAAGAAACTTCTTTTGAGAAAATCACTCTCAGACCGCCAAAAAAACAAAACAAATCGTTATCGGGAAAGTGCAATTTGGCAGATAATGGGTCAGTCACGGAAATTGCGACCTGCCTGTGAAAGGAATTAGCATATTCCATCCTAAAAGTTTAAGAACTTGTTTTAAAAAGTTTAAGAACTCTTAATGACTCCAGTAACCAACCCCTGAGAGATTTTTTTTAAACTTTATTTTATCAAGTCCATCTCGAGATCACCAGTTGGCAATACTGTTGATTGAGAACAAAATCTAGAACTTTGCCTATTTTGATGGCAAAGATTGATCGGAAGATAGATTTTTACTACTTAAATCTCAAGATGGACTGGGGGCTTGGGAGGGGGGCTGGAGCCATCCAATAATTGTCAAACTGTCATACAGCGGGCAGCCCTCAAAACCCCCATCCCAAAATATGAATTTCGTTCCGACGGCACTGCAATGTGCCTCTGAAAATTTGTCTTATCAATTGATCTGTATTTTCGAGTTATTTTTTACCGTCCGAAAAGCCTAATAGGACAAAGTACAAAACCCCCTGTCCCCCTATTTGGCCAAATTAGCCAATTAGTATATTTGTGTTCGGAAGCATGGCCTATGATTTTATTTTTGCTAAAGAAATGTCTTTAAAAAGTTTGTCGAAAGGCTTGATGTTTGATAATGCTCAGAGGATAAAAAGTAAGAAAAACGATCGAATTTGCGACGCCTCAAAGTATATGCCAAGATGTGGATCGATATACAGTAGAAACCCGCACAAAAGAACCCGTTTTTATAAGAATCTTGAGGCTGAAAGATATCTTTTTATTCCAATAATTGAGAACCCCAAAGAGGCTGATATGTGGAAAGATTCTTTTATATAAATAAGAAAAAAGTGTTTTTAGCGTAGTCTTTTTACACCCTATTCACACTGGCAAATTGAACCAGCTTAGAGTAAATCAGGTTATGGTGTGTTGCATTCTAGTTGGACAATCTAACAACACAAATTCATTTGATTGGTTTAAATTTATTATGACAGAAAGCTGGTTTAAGTGTGTCTGTTAGATTTCTTGCGGTGGAAAACATTGTTAATGTGTTCAAGGCCTGTACGTATATATAACAACTTCTTAAGAACCTTTTAGACTGGAATTTAGAATAGCAGCCTGTATCAGAAGCGGACTGGCCCACCGGGACACCGGGAAATTTCCCGGTGCGCCCTTGTCCGAAGTTGCATTTTTCAAAAAAACCTTAAAAACTTTCAAAAGGCAAACAATCTTTGCGAATTGAGTGAAATTAAGATTAACTGCAAAACTTCCCTAATTCGTCGTAATTGTTTAACGCATTGAAGGCGATCAGCAAATTCTCCATGGTTTTTCAAAATCTTTAAAAGAACATATTTGTGTTTTTGACAGCAGTGTCAGTCATAATTGTAGCAGCACCGAGAAGGCCTAGTTTCACTACAAACCTGGCTCGCTTGTAATTTTTCAAGCAAGTCTACAATACTTGCAGTAATTTCATGTCTGTCGAGGGTGAAGAAGGGATGTTTCTAGATGACTCGCAGACTTTTTTGCCAACTGAATAATTACTTTTGCTAACTGAATAATTTGCTAACTAAAAGGGGTGGTTGGTGCCTTGCTGATGGATCTCTCAAAAGCGTTTGATTGCATAGACCATGAGCTATCAATTGCGAAATTAAATGCCTACGGTTTTTGTAAAGATGTTATTATTGATTTGTAAAGAAAACTATTGATTTATAATTACCTGTCCGGTAGAAAACAAGGAGTAAAATTAAATAGTTCATTCAATTTTCATTAAATTGAATGAACCAAATAAATTGAAAACAAAGGGTAAAATTTTCATTAAAATTAAATGGTTCATATAATTACCTATCCGGTAGAAAACAAAGGGTCAAATTAAATGGCTCATTCAGCACTTGGCGAGAAACCTTTGCAGGTGTACCACAAGGATCAGTCCTTGGGCCTCTTCTCTTTAATTTATATATTAATGATTTCTTCTTAATGGTAACTGATACTGCAGTATGTAACTTTGCTGATGATACTACGATTTTTGCAGCTGACTGTCAATTAGATAAAGTTTTAGAACGGCTAGAAACTGATGCTCTTGTTTTATCAAAGCGGTTTCCAGTAAACTTTATGAAATTGAATGCAGGGAAATGTCATTTTACTTTTGGAACAAACCAAGATGACATTAAGATCAAAATCGCTGACCATTGTTGAAGAAAGTTCTGAAGAAAAACTGCTAGGGGTGATAATAGATAAAAATCCTAATTTGAAAAGTCACGTCCCAAATTTATGCAAAAGAGCCAGCCAAAAACTGCATGCTCTTGCTAGAGTATCGCCATTTATGGGTTCTGATAAACTGCGTCTCCTAATGAACAGCTGCATAAAAGCTCAGTTTAGCTACTGCCCCCTAATTTGGATGTTCCATGACAGATGTTTGAATGCTAGAGTGAATAAAATCCACGAAAGAGCACTCAGAATTGTTTATAAAGACAGTCATGCTGACTACAAAGCATTGTTGACAGTACTTGATGATAGAAATATGCAAAACCAAATATAACCTGAACCCTAGTTTCATGAGTGCGATTTTTGAAACAAGAAATTATAAGAAATGTATTTTAATTTGCAATCTAAAAATAATCTTTGCATTCCAAAAGCCAGGACAACTTCTTATGGTATAGAAACTGTGAGATATTTAGGTCAAAAACTGTGGTTAACACTACCTCACAGTATAAGGCCTATAAAACATCGCTCTTCTCATGCGCCGAACCTATTACTTGAATAAGGCGCATGAGAAGAGCAACGTTTAATTCGATTGAATTCGACTGATTTGATTAAGTGCAGCAGAATGTAGTTGGAGCGGCTGATCCTGTCGCATTATGCGGCTCTGGAGCGACTTCAAATTTAACGTTGCTCTTTTCATGCGCCGAACCCAATGCATAAATTTCAAATATTGTAAAATAATTTATTTTCCGCTTAAACGAGGCAGTGCATGCGCAGGAATGATTTTTTGTCACTTGGCGCCAATTACAAGGCAGGAATAAAATGGCATCGTGTATTCACAAAACCGACTTCTGTTCCAAGTGTACAAAAGAGACCAAATATATTTGCATGAATTCCTATTTGTAACGTGTGCAGTTATGCAGAAGAGAATGAAGAGACTCCAGGATGGTCGTCCGGGAGAAGCGTTGGATATTTCGGCGAATGTTTCAACGAAGAAGATGCAGAGAATGAAATACCGGACAAAAGGGCCACGAAAACATCACCCAGGTTTGTGGTTTATATGTAAATAATACACACTTGCTGACAATTTTGAATAAAGCATTGCTTAAAAATACATTTTGAAAAAAGCCAGAGACGTATCCAAGAATAATATGTCCAAAAAAATTATTTTAAATAGAAACGTGGCTTCGGTTTTTTAGGATAATAAGAATATTCTAGCTCAGGATCATCCAATTTTTGAGAAAATCCTAAGGATATTGCTTGGATTTAGCAGACAAATCCATTTAAGAATGTCATTTCTATCTGAAACCATACCAGATTTGAAATAACAAGCAATAATTTAAGAATATAATAAGGCCTAACAAGGATATTTCTTAAGAATATCAAGCCTGGACGTAATTGAAGGTATTCTTATACCAATAAATGAGTTTATTTCAGTGCCACGAATAATATAATTAGACTAACAGTATATACTGGCATCAAGAATTTTTTTTATTGATAATTTATCTTCTTTCACTTCAGGATAAATACCGCAACCCTTCAATATGAAAGTGATGATGAGTCTGGCAAGTGGAGATGAAGATTAAATGCTTATATCTTCAAAGGCAAGAAAAGCAAAAGGAAGAAGAAGCCAGGTAGAAAGGCACAATGGCCAGAAAGTCTGTTGAATGATTTGATAGACATTATTGCAAATCCCAATCACAATCCCAAGAGTCCTAATCTTTGGCAACATTTAAAAGAGAATTAAGAGCACACCCTGTAGAATGCGACTGTAAATTGTGTAAAATATTTATTGCTGGGTTAGGTTTTATTTAGAACATTATACCTTAAACATTTTAATACTATTGTACCATATATTCATTTTATACCAATTCTTCATAGATAGTTGGCCTTGATAAGCTTCTTTATAGCTATTAGACGCTCATTTAATACGCCAACTTTAAACAAATTATTTATTATTATTATTATATTATTACTATTATTACTATTCAGTCGCATAATGACTTATGACTAACCATATTAGTTTTTTGACTAATGCGAATTCTTTCAAGTGCCTGATAGCGAAAAACTGAGAGGGTTCACACTTTGGAAAAATTAATTTGGCGTTGGATAGAATGATCGATGTGTTGGCAATTGTGCATGGGAACGTTGACATATTTTGTACTCAAAGATGGATTAACATCAACGTTTACGGTCATTATTATGACCAACTTTTAAATTTTGTTAGAATAATAATAATTTAGGGAGAAGGAGACTTTTCCATATTGCCTATTTTTGATAACGTAATATGTGCATATTCCCTGTGTTGAGTTCATATTAAAATGCTTCAGGTTTGGGTGTACGAATTACGAGAATAATTTCCAGAAAATCTATAAGAACCATCCAACAGCGTTCGGCATGTGGATATTGATTCCAAGAGTAAGGTTGCATTTTAAAAGTAGAAAAAATTGAATCAATGAGTGCATTTTCCAGCGAACTGGAATCATTAAAATTCGAAAATTTCCTCACCTTTTGTGGCAACCACGGTGCGGCCTCAGGAAGTTCCATTTGTGTACTTATTCATCGCGACACGAGCAATAATCTTCAAGCTAGCAAAGACTTAACATACCTAAGTAAAGATTGTTCCTATTCTGTTTAATGAATAAATGACGTCTTTTTTTGTTGCTCAGAAAAGTTAAGAACGTTGAAAATTTAGAGAAATCACGGAAAATAATCTACAAAAAATTTCTTAATATATGTCCTTTGTCTTTTTAGGGACATTTTGTTACAAAAGCTAGTCCCCACAACAATATTAATCTGGCTCTAAGTAGCTGCTCTTTATTGTTTGTTAAATGTATATTCTGTCATTACCGTAATGTTTGTGCGTCCATGATTTCTCTCCAATTGCCTAGCACCCTGTCGGAAGGTCAAGCCCTTCCGTCGGAGAACTTCTAGCGCCACCACTTATTGGCGCCCTTTTGGTTGCTTCTCCCGGTGGGTTTAAAGGTAGCCAGTCCGCCACTGAGTCTGTTGATGAAGAACCTATTCAGGCTGCCAGAGAAAAACATAAAATCTTTTATGCAGTTTTCTACTGCAGGCAAAACTGAAGCCAGAAAACATGATAGATATTGTTGACGTTGCCCAATAGAAGTGCAAGGAAAATAAAAAACTTAAGTCAAAATATGAAGGGAATTTCATCAATGAAACGCTTCCCAATGGGACACATGCAAAACATACAATGTAAGCTAAAAAGTTTTCAAAATTGAAGTGTTTTTTACGTAGGTAAGTCGTAAATTTACCTTTTATGGATATTTGCAGGCCATAAATAAATCTATACCCGAGGAAAAATACAAAAAAGGAACGCAAAATTCAGTACCTGAAGCTGTCAATTCGCTGATGAGCTCTGTGTTGGGAAATAATCGTTTTCATACAGTTTTTTGCATATTTAAGAACTTTCTTTGCATGGACATTTATACCACGTTTGTTATAATTCTGCACATAATCTGTATTTTTTCATATTAGGTAATTCTTTGTGATTGGTAAAATTTATAGTAACCTAGTTACCAACTTCGAAGTTGGAGTTGTAACTGGCGTAAGTCACGAGGTTTGATTCATACTGATTCATGCTGATTGCACACGTTTATTTTGTTAGAATGAGATTGTATGATGTGAACAAAATGGAGGTCGTCTTTTATGAGTGTCTCTTCAGTTTTAACTAATATCCTTCTCGAACTAGCTTGGTTGGGAAATATCCTCCTACACCCTGCAAATGCCTCAAATACCAAGAAAATGAATGCCTATCAACCTTTACCCAACGTCGGGTTAGTTTGCTGGGAAGATATGGAGCACTTGATAGAGAAAGAATCAAATGGAACTGAACCTACTGGAACTAGAGAATCTACCCATGAGAAGGATCATGATGTTGAAGAAGCGACAGAAGCTTGCTTTTTTCAATGCGACAAAGAAGACGACTTTCAAATTGATATTGTGGATGAAAATGGAGAAAATTCCGATGAAGGCAATTTCACCAATGAGACGGCTAAGGACATGGGAATGAAAACTGACAATTCACAAAGAAACAAAGATAATGACCCAGCGACATTCTTTGGCAATAAACCACTTGATTCTTTAACAAAAAGGCACTTGATACTGAAGGGCGCTAATCAACCAAAAGCGAAAGAACTGCCAGGTAAATGCTTTCCGAAATCAAAAAATGATCATACGAAAGATCTTTCAATGAATGCTGGTACGAAGTCAGAATAGGCAAAAGTCAAACCAAACGGACAAGGCTGTCTTACTCTCCAGTTAAAGATGCCGTATTTTGTCATTATTGTATCATTTTTAGCCAACATGGAAGAGAGAAAGCATTTACCGAAAGGAGAATGCTTTGCAAAACATGAAAAGTCACAAAGTCACATTGATGCCACTATTGACTTCATTCAGTGGCGGACTGGCAGGGATGCTAGGTTGCGATCGCAACCCGAACCCTCTCAACTTCATAATCCGTAGATAAATTCGAGAAAATAACTCTGTTAATTTCAAAGATATCTATGTTCTGGAGAATACAAGTGACAGAAATGAAGACAAAATCCTTAGAAAGAAAACATTTCAGTATTGCTTACCAGGGGTGCTGTGGCTAGGTGGGACACCGGGAAATTTCTCGGCGGGCACCTTTCAAGTGAGTTTGTAAACCCCAGGAAAATATCTAATATGAACAAAATCTTTGGTGAGAAAAAGCCTCACTTACATTTATACTCAAGTTCACAGTTCAGAATCAGAGGAGTTCAACATATACAAACAGGCCTCTGTGCAAAAGATGCGTTGAATATGAACAGGGCTGTTGAGAGGGGGACAAGGAGGGGCAAACTGTCCCAGGGCCTCGAGGTCTAGGGGTCCTCTTAAAAGCAGTCTGTCCCCTTTTGTGCTCAACTTTATCTTAATGGGAGTGAAATTCACGCATCGTTGAGCTTGATCGATAATTAAACGGTTTAAACCAATCTTAGACAACTTTGATTCCAGAGCTTTTGAATTAAATGGCCGTTGTAGTGAAGTTGAGGGTAGAACAAATTTGTTCCCTGTTTGGTTTGTGCAACAGGTATGCTAACAACAAAAAGGAAATGCTTCCATTATCATCATTCATTTCCAGTTATTAAATCTTCTTGCCATTCCCCAAAGCTTTTTGCTCGCAGTTTCAAATGTCGTCCACTACCGAAGCTAGGCCAGCCAAAGCAAGCATCGTCATCCGTTATTCGTTAAGGCAGGAAGACCTATTGTTTATATTAGCCAATCATTGAGGGGACAGACGCAACAAAGTATGCCTAAAAATTTGTAAAACGAGGTAAACAACTTAAAAAAAATTCTGAAACGTGTTTAAAGCTAATTTAAAGGGTGTGGCAGAAACAATTTCCAGCTCACTTCGCTCGCAGTGCATATGGTTCTTCTCTTGCATTTTTGTTAGTATCAACTTTGCACTACAGCATTGGATTTGCTTCTCATTTTCTGCGGTCTTAAAGTAACTTTGCTCAGAGGAAAAAAGATAAACCCCAACAAATATAGCAGATGAGCCTTTCAAAATGATAAAAACTGGGATCTTTTTCATATTTCATAGGTGCATGGTTTCCAGGTACATATCATTTTTGGCGACTTGGATTTGTGATTGGAGATATCATACACAAGAGAAGGCCCCCTTATGATAATTTTCTCCCGACCCTTTCCTATGAGCCACAACGCCCCTGTTGCTTACATTATACGTGGTACGGGCCCCTTTTACTGTATATAGCAACCCGAGAGATTTGCTGCCAGTCCGCTTCTGATTCATTAACTTCTGCACAAGCACATCCGTCGATAAGCAGCTCTCAAATGAAACTGCAAAATTGGATTCTGAGAGGAAACGCAAAGACCATCAAAACCGAAGTGTGAGGAAATAACTTGTGGACATGAAAATTTTTCTCGCAAAACAGGGTTTAGCTTTCAGAGGCCACAGGGATGATGTTATTGATAACATACCCCAACATTTAGAGGAAAATTGAAATTGAAAAAGAACATTTCTGGTGAAAGAGGCAATCTTATTACGTTCCTAAGCTGGGAAACTAAAAATAACATCATAAGTGCCACAAGCACGAAAATAACTGAAGCTATCATCAAAGAAGTAAAGGAAGCAGAAATGTTGAGTATTGCAGTGGATTGCGCCACAGATAATTCGCACAAAGATCAGTTATCATTTATATTACGATACGTGAATTCATTAGGAGATATATTGGAGCGCTTGCTGACTGTATAGAGTGTTGAAAATTCGTCTGCAAAGTGTCTCTTTGAAATAATTAAAACCATATTAAAGAAGACTTCTTTAACTTTACAAGATGCAGTTAGACAGTCCAATGATGGAGCTTCTGTAATTAGGGGGATATACAAACGACTCAAATCCCTTATCCAAATAGAAAGTCCGCAGTATCTGTATGGACATTCGATCATGTCTTAAACCTCGTGATAATGGAAGCATGTGGATCATCGTTTGCTTCAAAAAGCTCATTTGGCACCCTAGAAAAGCTTTATGTATTCTTTTCTGCGTCACGAAAAAGAAGCCATGTACTGGAAGAAGTTCAAAGGCATCACAACATTGTACAGCTACATCGCCCTCAAAGAGTTTTTACAACCAGATGGTGGTAACACAAAAAAGCTCTGGACAATGTTATT
>NW_027019653.1:3617848-3640628 GCF_013076305.1 Rhopilema esculentum
ACTGTCCACGATCGTTATAAAATTTAATGGAAACCAGGCTTTAGTTTTAAGGCATATCTTCCCAGTGCGCTTACAAGCGAAACTAAACTGATAAAAGCTGTCCAAATATTCTCTTGCTTTTCGCTGAAATATCGCACTGTTATACACAAATATTTCTTGCACGATACATCTGTTGACTCATCTATGAGAACAGAGAACTTCTTGCCAGAAACATTGCTACGTAACTCGTCATATAGGGCAGGAGAGATTACGCGTTTGATTAATTGGCTGCATTTTGTTCGATGAAGCTTCAGTTCTCCCAGTTTGCTCTTATCTCCGCGTTTCACAATTATTTCGCCAAAATGGTCAACTGCCCAAATTGCACAATGACACGTTATAGCAACAGCAAGCTCAAGCTCGATCTTCTTCAGGACCTCATCATCTTTCTTCAAAAGAGTAACAATTTTTCTGTTCGAAGAAACTGCAGTGGAAGCTTTTTTATGTTTAGTAGAAGCCTCTTGTTGTTGAAGATGACAAAGCTTTGGGTTAACATTGACTCTACATAAAGAGCAGTATGCTTCATCTGTTCCATTCAC
Source organism: Rhopilema esculentum (assembly GCF_013076305.1). Next base: position 3,618,424 of record NW_027019653.1, read on the forward strand.
AGCTTTTGTTACCCAAGGATGCTTTCTTTGCCATTGCGGCTTATACTTTCGAGCACTTTCATAGTAGCCTTTCCACTTAGTACCTTTGGGTTCCTTGCTTAAACTCATTATTGAAATCGAATTAAAATTTAACAGAGCAGTGAGTATTGCAATGGCGTGAATCTAAATGAAAGGTTTCTGATGTTTAGGGTTATATGAATCAAGTTTTTAGGGTCTGCAAGGCTTGTTGGAAATGGTATATCCGATAAAACAGCCGATGTTTTGTTATGCCTCACATTGAGACATCCTGTACATAGCAATAGCTGAAATACCTTAAATACCTGAAGAGCAAGGTAACTTTCCTCCCGTTGCAAGAAGCATTCCCTGGAATAATTTTTCTCTTTCTTCACATACCATCACAACACTTCTACTTGGCTTTATTAAACCTCCACTTTTAATTTCAGAATGCTAGATGTGTATGCTTGATTCTTAGACCCAATAGCCTGAGAACACTGAAAGCAAAGAATATGCTTCATGACCATTTTAGCAACATAGCCAGGAATGTATGATATTGATGCTTGTTTGTATTCAGTAAGGGATGAAAGGTTTGGTGCATCTGCATAATCATGTTCATTTGTCATTGGCTTGTTCCTTACAAAAAGATCATGTATCCTTGCCATCAAAACACTGGATAAAGAGGTATCTACATCAGTACTGGGTACATTATCGACTGTTAGCAGACTATCCAGTGGATCCAGCTTCACACAGTTACCATTCCCTACTTTAAATACCATTCCCTACTTTAATGGTGCTTCTCAGCAAAAGTCGTTTATATGCGGCCTGTTGTTGGGTTGTTATTGAAACCTCCTGCTGACCTAACTGCCCCAAAAAACAACTCAAGATGGTCCTGACTGAATTTGTACATAAGGAGATATTTGAGTGGTGCTTGCTTGTGTGCAACAAGAGATTCAAAACGTCCCTGCGTACTTTTGATGCCAACTAAAGCGTGGTTCATAGTCGATGCATTACATCAAAACTTATACCCGTACGCCTATTTCTCTGCATGAGGCACCAGCTTTTCTGGTGTCGGCTTGTCACAGAACTAGTGTATGCTAAATTTCGCCCCATATCAGAGGCATACTTTTTGCGTACGGAAGTTTATTCTATTTTCTGAAACCCGTATTTCTTGAACTTATCAAGTTGAGAAATCTTCAACTTTTTTATCACTCCGTACGGAAAATTCGATAGCAATGGCCGACTTTGAAGCGAAATTATGTGAAGAGGTGCAGAAATACCCCCATCTTTACGATTCCTCGCTAAGGGAACACAAGGATTCAGGGCGAGTATCTAATTCGTGATCAGAAATTGCCTCGACATTAGAAACACCTGTTGATATTTGCAAAAAGAAATAGTGATATATCCGGGAACAGTACGTTAAATGTAAAAAAACTGCGATGGGGAAGAGTGGGGAAGTGGAAGTAAGATGCACTTTTGGAATGGCTGTCACCCTTGGTAAAGCACAGACAGTCAGACACAAACATCACTTAGTAAGTAGCTAAATTTTATGCTCTTTATTATGAATTTGTTTAACAAAAGCTTTGGGAAATCTAATTTGCTTGTCATTGCTAATCAAAACTTCATAAACTCAACAAGATTTTGTTTTTTGACTAGACATTCTCAGCAAACGACAACATTTCTGTGCTTAGAAAAATTTCACAAATGAGTCAAAATAATACATAGATAAGCAAAAAGAGATGATAGTTGGTTACTTGGACTTTGAGGTTTTTAATCATTGTTGGAGCATTATCTTATCATCCTTTGTCCTTTTTTATCATTCATTTTAATTTCCATCTAGCTGCAGTTTTTAATTCAAAAGGATTGTAATACTTGTGTGATGATTTTTTATTGCTAAAATTACACGCTAAATTATGGAGGAGATGGTTAAACAGTTGCCTTTTTCAGTGACCAAGACCAAGACCTTGATCAATCTGACCGCGAAGTGTCTGAAATCGCGTCTCATTCCTCGTGTCCTTCCCCAACTCAATCTTTGCAAGGACGTCAGTCCCCTTTTGTCAGTGAATCAAAGGTAGGGCCCTGTATGTATATTGTTGTCAGCTAAAGTATAGAACTAGTTCAAGAAACGCAGATTTGTGACAATTAAAAGAGGTCAAATGCTACAAAACTGTCATGTTGGGCAAATTCCAATTTAATACTATCAACGGTCATTTCAGTTATAAATAAACAGTATAAAATTATTATTGAATCATGAATCATAAGAATTTAGAAATCAAGCTGCAAATCGATGGCACACAAAGCTTGTACTTCCACAGGTTCTCACAAGCAAGAAGAGAAAAGTACTCCATGACCCGATTGATGAAGCCATTTTAAGGACATTGTCAACGGAAAATGATGAGGCCAACAACCTTGCAAAAGATTATGGCTGATTCCATAAGAAAGATGCCAAGACCATCAGTTGATTGTCAAAAAGAAAATTACAAACATTATTTTTGATGCTGAGCTACAGTTGTCCAACTGAAAGTACAACGGAGATTGGAGATTTTTCCCAAGCCACTTTCTCTTCTCTAGACAACCAAGCAAACAACCAGTCTCCGGAGTCAACATATCAAATTTACCCCAGTTTCACGTCTTCGCTTCAGTAAAAATTTTTTTTTGCAAATATTGTAAAAAGTTTTCCGTATGAATATTTAAAATCTTTTAACCTCACCTATTCTCTCTAATGAGCACCTTTGTGCTCATTACAGTCTTGGCCTCAGAGAGGAGGCGCTCATTAACGAGCGGTGCCTATTAGAAAGGGTGTTGCTTAAAAAAAGAAATCCAAAAGTAAAAGTCAAAGTTTTAAAATACAAACGAACTGAAAGAACTGAATATTCCCAATTGATCAACCTAGATTTTATTGAACATATGTTTAACTGATGACTGTTGCGATGATTTGCTGGTCTCCATCTGTTTTTTATGATATTCAGGGGGTGCTCAATGGAGGGGGATGCTCAATGGAGAAGGGCGTTCATTGGAGAGGGAGCGTTCATTGGAGAGGGGGCGTTCATTGGAGAGGGGGCGCTCATTAGATAGAATACGGTATTTATGATCAGTTCAAGATAAGTAATTAATCGGGAAGAAATATAAGCTTAATCACCAAATTTATGTCACCAAATTTCTTAACGATTTTCTGTATTTACAGGCAAATGAACAGTTGAATCAAATTGATATATCTTTATGAATTATATTGTTATTTTTGCTGTTATTGTTATCAATCAGATAAAAGGTGTCATCCTGTGTTTTAGTAATTATTTCTGAAGTTGTCCTCTATGAACGACAGTTTCTTGCAAAGGTACACTTCCTTCATCGGTCAAGAAAAATTCTTTCAGCTGTTCTCTATATTTTGTAGCTTGTTTCAATGACATATTGCTACCAACTCGATTTATTGCACGGATAGTGTCTGCTTGTATTTCTCTCCATGTTTCTGGCACAACGTCACCCTGTAGTTCTTGGTCAACCAGCGTTGGAGGCACATATCAGGTTTTTGGCGTATTTTGAAAATCTGTTTTTGCTAAATAATTGTGTAATGCAATACATGCTTTCGTTATTGTCACACTATTTTTTTGGATTGGCTTCAATTGTGCGACCATAAACTCTCCAGCGGACTGACAAGATTCCAAAAGCATTTTCAGAAATTCGACGTGCTTGTGAATGTCTATAGTTATAGACATTTTTTTCATCAGATAATTCTGAGCCTGAAAATTAATTTTGGAAATTCTGAATTTTTAGGCTACATCCTTTTAAGATATAAATGTTTCTGGAAGAGTGTATTTCTCGTTTGGGACGATGGAAACTTAAAAGCTAAATCAATGAAAATCTGATTGGCAAGAGCACTTCATATAAAACAAACAACTGACAATGATATAAAATGTTTTGGATACCATGTTTGAAATTATTTCTTGGATAGGGGCGCATCATATTTTCCTTGAGTTGAAATGCTTCATCACAAACAAAAACGTATGGGGATATCTGTTCTGAACCTGGCAGCGCACTGGGTGCTGGAAGGTCCAATGTCCCTGCGTTCAGTCTCTTTCCAAATACTGAATTTGCAAGGACGCCTCCGTCGCTTTGCCTGCCGTAAGCACCAATATCTACCATCACGAATGAGTATGTGGCATCAACTACAGCTAGAAGTACTATGGAGTTGAACCCTTTGTAGTTGTAATAGTCACTTCCTGCATTTCCCGGTGCCTTTATTGCAATGTGCTTTCCATCTATGGCTCCTAGGCAATGAGGATAATTCCAATATTTCCAGAAATCTTTTGCAATCTCTTTCCATTTTTGCTAATCAGGAACGCTTTCCTAATTCGCTTGAGAGTGTATCCCAAATTGTGTGGCATGTGTGGTAAATGATTTGATTTACTGTCGATTTACTGTATCGACCTGTGATGGCTAGGTTTTGCTGTGCATCTACATGAGCAAGGTATCGTAAAGTGAGTACCAGTCTTTCATCGGCTGATGTAGGAAACCTGTGATTTTTTCCGAACGTTAACTTTTCCTTCAATCTTCTAAGCATATCGTTGAAAATGCTTTTCTTCGTCCATCGATCGCAAATCATTGACTAGGATCGCGTATTCACCGCGCACGTTTCTCAAAGAATTCAGCGGTCGAATATACGACCGTGTTTTTTTGTTCCTTTTCTTTCTTCGCCGAGCAAGTAGAACGGCAAGTAGGGCATGTCCGGAAACTATAAACCGAAAAAGCTTATGGCATATCGTTTCAAGCTTCCCACATGGACATGCGGAAAACGTATGCGCTTACGCTTTTGGCATATGCAAGATGAAAAGGCGTACGCTTCAAAGCTTACCCTTGTGCGGAGTTTAGCGTACGCTAATAAGTTCAGAACTATGAATCAGGCTTAAGAATCCATTCAAGCCAGTTTTTCGACGTGAGGTATGCATCTGATTTCCAGTTGAATCTTTCAGCCCCAAGATGTAACTTAATGCAACATTGAAAAAAGAATCCCAAGTTGCCTGGCTTCCAATTCTAAGAGAAGACTTGAAACCTTTGGCTAGCGGATTCCTTGAATTAAGCATCAAAGATTCTAATGATTTTTATGGTTTCTTCAGCTCCCTGAAACTGCTTTAGCTTCAGATGGGTTGCACAGTAATCAATGGCATCAGCTATACTAGAACTGAATGTTTGTGCTGCTATGTTAACTTTCAATTTTTCATTTCAGCCACTCAATGTGTGCTGCTTTAAACTTATTGCTTAATCTGAAACCCCTTTTTCTCCTGGAGTTTATGTAACTCATTAATGTACTGCCACCTGATCTTCTGGCCTTCATTGTCAACCAATAAACCATACTCCCATCAAAGTGTTTCTGACAAGTTTAAGCACGTGACAGATATCCAGAAGCACAAATATACTCTGAGTATTATCACAAGGGTGTGAAAAGCTAACTTTTGGGTCATTAGGATCTAACTTTGCAATTAACTCTGAAATCATTGAAAAATGGCATCAAGGGCCTTTGCATGTCACATTTACTACCTTTGCCCCTGTATTCCATATTCTCTGTAAACAGACATTGATAAAAACAAGGACTTCTTTTGCAACAGAAGATGAGTCATTGCTCTCATTGCCACACCCCAAATCCACATAACTGCTGAACTTACTGCCATCTCAGGCAATGTGTTTTCTTATTGACATCTCATCCAGCATCAAACTTAATACAACTTTTCATTTGATGACTCAACTTTACGTTTGATAGCTAAAAAAGATGGCTTAGTGAAACCTGCTTCTGGAGGAATCTTACTGGACCATCTGCGTATTTGAGTTGATGTGGAAGAGCATAGTTAAATGTCCTTCTAAAAAACTCGGAAGCCTTTGCAGAATAGAGCTGTAGAGTAAAGGCAAACGATTTAATGTCAGGAGAATATTTAACTCATTTTCCTGTTTTTTCTGAGATGTTAATCGTTTCATCATTTCCAGAGGAATCCCTGCTAAAGAGTGTTGGAGCTCATTCAAGCAAGCTTCAGAAATTATACCCTTTTCTGGATATCTTTGACAACTGATTTAAGGGACATAACTTTATTTTTCAATCTGCAGGACTTTTGTTGTGAACATTTAAGCTTTTTCTTAGCCAGCTTAAGATCATTGAGACTTCTATCGAGCTTCTTTTTAACCCATTCACTATTGACATTATTGCATTCAAAAGCACTTTACCCCAGCCTCCTTTTCATAATTTTAGCTCTTTTCCCCAGACCAATTTGTGGAAAATAGAAGAAAAGAGGTGTCTTTAGAAAAACTCAAATATCTCAGAAACCAAAGAGTTTTTTAAAAAATATACAAGAGAAGAAACAGAGTTAAATAGATAATGAATATAGTTAGAGCATCAAACTGGTTAATTAGTAAATAAAACCCACTGAAATTTAAATTTTCTTTTCATGGTATGGCCTAAAACAGTCAATACAAAGATGAACAGAGTCATTATCGCTGCATCCTTGGCATATTATCCTCGATTCTGACCTCTTTTTGTCCAAAATACAATTTTTACATCTTCTGGCTGATGCTGTTTTCTTTGGCCAGTGTCCGTGGTCAGAAAGACCTCCATTTGTGGCCTTCCTCTTACGATAATTCTGACCTTCAAGAAGGTACTTAACAGTTGCCTTTTTGAAGGAAAGAACACTCACTGTTGCTTCCTTTCCATTTTTATTTATTCTTGCGTGGTTTGGCGATTCTTTAAAACAAATAAATGCATTCACCAGGCTTATATCGAACAAAAACCACATTATGTAAAGCCACCATCGCTTCGTTGACCGAGCTGTTGGGTATAAAGTGCGAAGCTGATCGCTATGGTCAACAGCATTCATAAATTCATTATACATCAGAACAGGCACAACGCTAGGGACTTCCTTTATCGACCCATCCTTCTGACGCCGATTTATGAAAGTTGGGCCTTGCACTGGATTTGAGTTCGTCGAGACTATAAGGACTGGTTTGCGTCCCTTCTTCTCACGCCAAACAGAAACCAGAATTTCATCCTTCTGAAATTGTTTTGAATCTCCGCCATTTTTTACCAGCGCATTCAATTTCTTTTTCGATCTGATTTCGTCAGGAAGCCCTTTGACGTTTGATCTCACAGTCCCGCAACAATACAAACCTTTCTCAAGTAAAGATTTGCAGAGTGCTGGACTGCAGAAATAATTGTCGCAATTAATATGTGTAAATGTTTCATTTAGGCACTCTGTTAAGTCCTCAACTACCTTTCTGCCAAGGCCCATCTGACGATTGCCATCTTTCGGCTTCCCTAAATATACACTAAAGTCATTGCAGTAACCATTGTGTGAATCGGCCCGCATCCAAATTTTGATGCCATATTTTGTAGGCTTTGATGGCAAATATTGACGAATATCAAATCTTCCTCTTAAAGCCACCATAGCCTCGTCAATTGCACATTCCCTATGTGTGTTGTAATTTTCTAGGCAGTGTCTCCTCACAATATCCAAAATTGGCCGGACCAAATAAAGTTTGTCATAGTTAATGTCCTCTTTGCCAGGCATCTTTGAACGATCATTAGCATGTATAAACTGCAACAGTTTCTCAAATCTGTTTCGGGGCATTATTTTGGAAATTGGAGAACCTCCAAAAACAATATCATTTGACCAGTACATTTTCATATCTGGCATGTTCATGATGGCCATAAACATTTGAATGCCGAAGTATGTCCGAAGTTCAGCAGAACTGGTTTCTGTCCACAGCAGGTGTTGGGTCCCTTGGCTTTTTGAAAGCGTACAAATTTGTTTGAACCGCAAGGATTTCAAAGATCTGTAATGGAAAGAACAGGTCCAAGAAATCTAGTTCATTTTTCTCTCTTGCGAGAACATTCGTTGGGCCTATGGGTACAACTGAAGTGCTGCGCAAATATGAATTATGCCCAAGAAGCAATGGGAAAGTAGCAGTCCCTGGAACACTAATAATACTAAACTATTACAAGTGCAAAGAAAAAACGGTTTTACACAGCATAAATATAAGCATGATGATGTAATGATGGTGACGATGTTAAAAATGCTTATGAGGATGACAAAGGTAGTGACGATGTTGATGATGGCAATAGATTGTAATGATGGCAATAGATTGTAATGATGGCAATAGATTGTAATGATGGCAATAGATTGTAATGATGGCAATAGATTGTAATAGGTATAGGTGGAGATGGAATACTAGATGGAAAGAAGCTCTGGGTTAGGCCAAGGTTTGTTTCTACGGCAGAATATAAAGTAGGTGCATCGAATTATGACCTTTGGTAAACCAAGATATATGTAGGGACAAAGAGAATTTCAACACCAAGATCATCTAGCACATCTGTAAAAGTAAAACATGATTGCCCGAAGATGTCAAGAGAACTAATTGAGAGGTTAACAAATTTAACGGAACTGCTAAGAGTTTTTAAAAGAGATTTTTACTTATCTTTTTGCGATAACTTTTAACATTAACTCATACGCTCCGCGGACATTATCAAACTACTTAGCTTTGATTCCCAGTGGTCTATTGTTCACAATTCAGTCCCGCATCCTGGTGAAAATGGCTTCCGCCTTAAAATATTTCAACTGTTCTATCAAAATGTCTAATAGCTCAGCTTCTACGCAAAATTCAACAAAATAAATAAGAGAAAAATTGTAGAATAAAGGATGCACTTTAAGGTAATTCAGTTTTGATTAACGTAAAGCCTAACAAATTGTTGTGATTTTCAGTCAAAGTCTAAGATGAAGTTAGACAGACAGAAAAAAATCAAACACAAGTTTTCTTAACTTAAAGATATGGAACGGTACACAGAATATATTTTCATGATTAGTAGATTAATAAGAAATAACTAGAAAAAAACGTACAACACACATTAAACTGCGTGAAAGTCGTAAAAACAGTCATTGCTAAGCACACACAGGAACGTGTATTTTTTTGCTTTCATGTCGCTACAGCCTGTGCATATAAACCTTGAGTAGCCGTCTCGTCTGTTTTTTGTGCAGTTTTTGCACCTGCCCCGCTTCTCAACTTTTTTAGGCAGATGATTTTCGGCTCCTAAATCTGGATTGACTTGCCTTTCGCGTTTTCTTCCTCTCCTTCTTGTCCCGATGAGTTGCAGCGCTAAATTTTTTCTAAACACTAGCAGTGTCAATTTCTTCTCCTTTCCCGTTCTTGTCAAATGCTTATGATTTGGTGACTCCTTCATTAAAACAAACGCGTTTGAAATGGAAAGGTCCACCAAAAACCAAAGGATGTATGTCCACCAACGGCGAGATTTCCTGGCACAGCAATAAGCTGTTCTCATCTGGTCTGCTCTGTCCACTGCAGCCATGTTCTCATTATAAATCCGAACGGGAAGTGGGCATGGTATCTCCTTGAGACTGCCATCCTTCTGCTTTCTTTTCACCGAAGTTTTTGATGAATTTGGGTTTGTGTTTGAAGAGAGCAGCCTTAAGGCGGGTTTCCACTTTGGCGAATCTGGTCGCGCGAACCTTGCGATCGCTCGATTGCTATCGCTCGATTGCTATCGCAGGATTGATTTCCACTCTTGAGATTTGGTCGCGCGATCGCTGTCAGTGCCTCAGTAGATTTAGGCGCGTAAACAATATGGCGATTTCAAGGAGAAAAATTTTGATTCTCATTTTGTTGAGGCGACGATTAAAAAGAAAGGCACTGCAGACTCGTAAGAAAAGGAGATTTTGGGTAAGGAAAATATATGCAGAGAGATGTGAAAAGGGAGAGTATCATCAGCTTGTCAGAGAGATGAAACTTTTCGACAAGGAATATTTCTTGCAACATTTTAGGATGAGCCCTGATCGTTTTGAGGAACTTCTGAAGTAAGTTGCCCCCAAAATAACAAAGTTTTCTCTCAGAAGAAAGCCAATTGGTCCTAGTGAAAGACTTTGTGTGACTTTACGATACTTGGTGACAGGGGATGCTCAAACCACTATAGCTGCTAGCTACAGAATGAGCAAAAGCTCGGTTAGCAGAATTGTCCGCGAAACTACTGATGCTATTTGGAGTGGTTTGCTTGAGAACGTCCTCTACAAAGCTCTATTAAGCCCCTCTTATCAAGCAAAAATTTTAAATAAGCCCCCCTCTCTTTTAAGCCTCCACTTTAGAACTAAAAAGTAAATGAGCTCCCCTGACTTTGAGCTTTTACGGTATATTTACATATGGTATACCATGCTGCAAAGTATGTTTTGTCAAATTATTGTTAAAAATCAACGTTAATGAGCAAGAAATACACATTGAAAACGAAATACAAACGATGACAAAGAAACAGAGCCAAAAGGCAGTAAAAAATGATGAAATGCACGAGGAAGTACGATATTACATTGTGTAGAGTAGGCCTAAACACGTCATGAAAATTGAAGGAAAAAATCAAACAAAAGTTACCTTCTTTTTCAAATTTCTGACTCAGTTCCCGCCAAGATTGCTGCTTTTTAGGGCCATCTTTATAAGATCGGCATGAAGTATCCCATAAACAACGATATTATTTAAGTTCCTCAATAAATAATTCTTCAGACCATTCCGTCTCTTCCTCGACAATTGTATCGCCCGTGCTTTCATTTTCAAACGCAAGATAATTTGAATTTACTGTAGGGGATTGACTTTGCTGAAACTGGCGTAAAATCGACATGACTTCTGGCCTTATTGTTATTTTTTCCATCGTTTGAACAAGATTTTCTCAGCGTAGAAGAGCGTGGAGTTGATTTTTCGGATAAGCGCCAAAGAAAACAAGACAGGGTGATGAGGGATTTTACGTAAACCAGACAATAAAACAAAGCATCTAATTGGTTCGTGAGAATCTGGTCGCAAAAAAGTTAAAATCTATTCAACTCCCAAAAGCAGTCGCGCGATCGCCAGTGCAAAGGGGAATCACTGCCATTGGGTTAAATGCGCATGCCCAGAACAACAGTCGCGCGACCAGATTCGCCGAAGTGGAAACCCGCCTTTACAGGCTTTCTTCCCTTCTTTTCCTGCCAAACCGTTGCAGTAATTCCATTTTTTTGCCATATTTTGGCCTCCCCTTGTTGTAGCCTTAGGTCCGACTTTCTTCCCCTCGTCACGCGCATCTGGTTTGGCAGTGACTTCGCAGAACTTTTCACTGTGCCGCATCCATAGATCCCATTTGCAAGAAGGTTTTCGTGTAGGACGACACTATTAAAATAGTTGTCGAAGAAAACATGGTGATTTTTGCCACGAATGTGTGTTGTCAAACGTTCGACAACCTTTCTTCCAAGTTCTTTCTCTCTGCCATGATTTCCTCCGTGCTTGCCAACGTAAACTTGAAACTCGCATACATAGCCATTTTTACTGTCTGCCCGCTCCCAAACTTTTATGCCATATTTGGTTGGTTTTGCTGGCATGTATTGCCTGAAAGATAATGTCCCACGAAACTTTATCATGGCTTCGTCAACAGCATTTTCTCGGTTTGTGTTGTAGGCTTCCAGACATCATTTGTTGACAATCTCCAAAAGTGGCCTAATCAAATGGAGCTTGTCCCTGTTAGCGTCTTGCTTATCATAGCCAGTGCGATCGTGTGCATGAATATACTGGGATAGTTTTTCAAACCTATCCCTCGTCATGATTTCAGCAATTGCAAAATCGCCGTAAAATTTGTCCTGGCTCCAGTACATTTTAATTTCTGGCAGGTCAACCAAGGACATGAAAATCCTTAGGCCAACAAAGCAGCGCATTTCTTCGCGTGTTGTTGGGGTCCATCGCTCATCTACCTTGTGTCGCTCAACCTGCAACTGCAAGGCATAAAGATTTGTTTGTTCTGCCAAAATTTCGAATATTCCATCAGGAAATATTTTTCCAAAAAAGTCTTGTTCTTTGGCTTCACTTTCTAAAATGAATGTCGCACCGACATCTTCTGCAAATTCTTGGATGTAAACATCGCGGAGCTTCTCTGTCCATCCATCGGCTGAAACATCCTCGTCTGACGTTTCCTGGCTTTCCCCAGAGCTGGAATATTCATCAATAGAAAGATCACTTTCCTCTGCCCTTCTCTTTAAATTTTCGAAGTTAATTTCTTCCGGCAAAAACCCAAAAAATTCATTTTCTTCGTCGCTACTCGAACTAAAATTATCACATGCGGCCATTTTGCATCAGACGATAAACAAATTAAACCTCACAACGTTCAACCGTCGTTTTCTCCGGATTTCAGACCGTGACCTACCCAATCATTTCACACCATTTGAATCTATATTGTTCAAGCTACAATATTGTATTGTCTAAATAACCAATTAGAGAGAGAAATGACTGCTTTTTGCCAATCAGAACTCATGTTGCCGCATGACAACAGTCGGGATACGGAATGCCAAAAAATTTGTTGCCGTGCGGCAACATTCGGGATACAAAGCATAAAAAGAAATGTTGTCGCACGGCAACAATCGGAGTGTATGAGTTAAGATGTGTCTCAAAGCCAACTGTAAGTTCAATGATGTAAATGATTTTCCTTGAAGCAATCAGTAGCATATCAGGTCGCAAAGAATCACCTGTTATAATTGATGGGGTATAATGAGATGGAAGATTGGCATATAAAAATGTGTTGGAGAGATGCTGTATGTTTGTCACCAGAAAGTTTACCGTTTCTGGAAGGAGGGCAAAAGAACATGTCGCGTAGAATTTCAATGACGAAAGATATAGAAGCTGGGCGTGTAGAATTTCATTATAAAAATTTTCAATCACAACGATAATTACTGCACCAGAATCACCCAAAACTTTAAAAGACTGTTTTTCAACGACTTCCAACTAGAGAGGTTCGATGGGGTTGACTGAAAATCGTAGCTAGTTAACCAAATCAAAGGAGTTTGTTGAGTTAAATCAACATTTTTATTGTCAGTAGAATGTTTTGATGCCAGTTAATAAAACTAAAAGAAACAGTGTCTTTTTTTTTAATCGCATTGTCTACCTTTTTTCCAAGCAATATTCGACATTGGTATAAGCTGTGCAGTCCATTTCTGCAAGTCAATATCCGTATCAAAATTAGATAAATTGGGGTTTCCACCAGAGTTGTTTGAAGGAACCTTCACTGACCCCACTGGAAAGGTCCTGACCCGTTTAAATTTGCATGAATGATAACAGTGGCATAATGCTTTGACTGGATTTGTGGTTTTTTGGCTTTGAAAATTGTTGGCTTTGAGCCTTGAAAGATTGCAAACGAAAATTGCGTGCCACATGGCCCAAGCTGCCGCAATTATTGCAAACAGGTTGGCAATCTATCATGCGTACACGTGAAAAATGACGATTATCTTTATGAGAAAAAACTTGGGCCTGCCATTTCGGTTGTTCTGAGAAGAATATTTTGCATCAATTGCTGCCAAAACATTGTTTTGAAAATCAAGCAGCTCACTTGATTTCATGCCGGCACGAAAGTGCCGTGTAAACAGATCAGTTTTTCATATCGGGGGGAATCATTGATAAAATTGCCTCTGTTGCACAAATGCTGCACAGTGGACGCTACGTATTGATTTTGGCACCATTTTCTTTATTTCGGCTTGTTGGTTGCAATCATGTTGGAGAAAAAACACTGGGAATCCAAAAAATGTAAGCGGCAATTAGAATTGCTTCACTAACAGTAAAACAGAGACAACTAAAACAAGCAGATGTGTGCGTCTTTTAAACAATAAAAAATATTACAATGTATGAAGAATTAAGAACCTATCATGCGAAAGAATGCGACAGTCTCGTGTCAGGTTTCATGTAACGGCGAGCAAACTTCACAGAATTTTCATGCCGGCATGAGTTCATTTTGGGTCTCATGTAAAGGGCCCCTTAGAGATTCCTTTCTATTTTTCAATATGATCAGATTATGTTGTTACCTTTTTTCTCTCTTCCTCAATTCCATCTGGCTTCTCAATTTGAAATAGTTTGGGCCATCCTTGTTCCCCTTGACTCAACCACTTAAGTGCTTGCCACCACAAGTCACTCTCCTTTAAACGCTGTCACTCCTGTGGTTTCCAAGTCTGCAGGGTTTTCTACTCATGGTACGTGGCCCCACTCCTCTTTCTTACTTAAACTTAGAATTTCATTAACCCTGTGCTGCACAAAGGTTTTCCATTCATTGTTATTCTGAATCCAGTACAAGGTGATTTTACTGTCTAACCAATACCTCACTGTATCAATATAATCTCTGTCTGAATTGCTTGTCTGACTGCATCTACCTTTGTGTAACTAGGATTCTAGCCGACATAAGCTCTAACCTTGGTATAGAGAGATTCTTCAATGGCGCTACTCTTGTTTTGGCACATATAATTTTGCTATATACCTCTTCTGTGGTTTCAATAACAAGATAAACCACTGCACAATATGATTTTTGGCTCGCATCACCAAACCCGTGCAACGATGTTTTCAAGATTTAATCTTCAACTCCTGCTAAAATATTTCTTGGTACTGAAACATGACTAGCTTCTTGCAAATCTTGTAACCATGCTTTCCACTTAGAAAATTTTTCTACAGGGAGAGGATCATCCCAGCCATAGTTGTCTATGCATAACTCTTTAAAAAGGATTTTTGCTGTTACAAAAAGTGAACTTATTAACCGCTGTTGGTCAAACAACAAAGCTACACTCCTGGCAAAAAATAGCTGAGCCATATGAACAAAAGGGGAATTTGCGTGCTATATCTTCATATAATGTGCGCTGGTGACCTGAGCCCCCTTTCCCCCGTGGTCAATGTTGTTTAGGGTGGTTACAGAATAAGTGGGGATTACAACATTAGTTACCAATTCAATCACAACATTGATCCAGGGGGAAAGGGGGTGGGTGATTTGTAAGTAGCTTCTTTTTTGCAAGTGTCTCAGCATTTTTTGCCAAGATTGTAGTGCCTTTAAGATTCCCCTCTTGGTTGCAGCATAGTTTGTCTTTTCCACCTTCTCAAAGTCAATTTGAATAATGTCAGTTTTAGCATCCCAAGGAATACCCAATACTTTTGTCTTTAATAATGGAATAAAAGTGTTTTCCCATATAGAGTCCTTTTTCACTTGAAAAATTCTGCAGTCCACCTTTTTTCCAAACCACAAAATCTGCCCATGAAACTCAAGCTGCTGCCATTTCTCCTTGTACTTGATGCCAATATTCATGTCTTCTATTAAGCTCGTTTTTCGCTGTAAGGTAAAAGCTTTTGAGTTCACTTTTACCTTTCAGCTCAGCTTGAATCATCTCATCAAGACTGGAATTTCTGTATGCCCATGGAAATTTGATTTCTATGCCCATGGACAAAATTCCTTTTGTGTTTGTATCCTCCTCATAAATGATCCCATCTGGGCTACACCCCAAATATCTACAAGGAAACAGGAAAAGACCAGCTGGCTCAACTTTGTTTCCTGATAGTTCTTTGTATTTTTCAGTTGCTACCTTCTCAAGCATTTTGCCCCACATAATTGATATTCTACTCTCAATTTCTTTAATAAGTAGGGGGGATGGGATTGCCTCCTGTCATCTTCCTCTGACATGCCTGAATAACGTGACCAAAATTACTGCCAGTTAATCCGGTTTTGACACCCATGAATTGGGTAAGTCAGTTTTTGACATCCCTTTTTTATTGGTATATATTGCTGCAGCTGCCATATGCCTACATATCCAATTTCCCCTAGGGCATTCACAATGATTTAGATTTGATAGCTGTCAAAATCAAAGGTATAATAGGCAATTTAGATACCTTCGACTTAGAAGAAATTCTCTTCGCACCCTTCAGAACCAAAGGAATTCGGCAACAGTCCAACAAAGGGTCAGGAAAACCATGCATAACATGAAGAAATATAACTGCAGAGAGGTAAACACAAATCGTAGACAGCTGACAAGAATTGCAAAGAGAACCAATAGAGCACTGCAGAACCATTTTGATTCAAGAGTTTGAACTGAATACAAAAATCCAAGAATTTTCTCTGTGCAGAAGCATAAGTTTTCTGTGTAGAATCTGGCAGTAAAATTTCAAAATTCAAGAAGTCCAAAACAAAACCAAGATAGGTTAATTTAGTAGACAGACCCTCTGTTTTTATGTCAGCCAACGATACAGCCAATAACTTTATGTCAGACCAGCATAGCTGTCAAATCTTTGATTGGCTGAGAGCTCTGTTCGCTACCATGTTCTAAGCCAATCAGCACACAGGATTCTCACAACAAAATCGCTTCGCAGCTAGAATTAGGCCCATTTCGCCATTTCAGCGCGTTTTTACCACATTGTCTACAAAGAACATTGCACGCCTCTACAAAGCGAATTTCCACATTATTTTTTGTCCAGTTCATCATCATGCGTTGCTATTTAACCTATATTGGCGCCACTGTTCGATCGCAAAGAATAATATAAAATAACACCTTGCAAATGATCGATATATTTCGTGTCGAGATTCAGGTAAATTACTGTTTTTACCTCTCCCCACCCAAAGCGCTTTAGACATTTAGACAAAATCAATTATATACTTACCTTAAAACTAGGAATTGTTCATAATCCCGTCATAGATGCACTCACTGTTCAGCCTTAGATTCGGCGGTGATCGTCTATGTAATTATTACAATGCCACGAAGGCTTTCATATTCACCCTTGAACTCAATAGATGTATCTTTCTCCTCTGGAATCATAATTGATTTCATAAAAGTGAAAAATTTCAGCAACAGCCCAAAGTAATTTCAATCATGATTGTCCAAAGACAATTGACCATTATTACTAATTTTATGTGATGAAAACGGCGAATACACTCACGCGGTAAGACTGGAACCTAATAAAATTTGAAAACGGTGGGATAATTTTGAGGATGTATTTTCGTCAATTTTTCCTGCCGTTTTTAAATTTTGTTAGATTCCAGTCTTACCGTGTGAGTGTATTCGCCATTTTCATCAGTTTCATCGTTACTCCAGTAGAAGATTGCTTGCTTATTCTGTGAGCTAAAAGAGCGTGTGGAAGCTGTTCATCCCAATCGTCTTTGTCCTGGTTTACTCTTATTCTCAACAACGCTTTTAATATTGCATTAAACCTTTCACATAGACCATCTGTTTGAGGATGATAAGCTGTCGTTCTCCTTTCTCTATTCCAAATAACTGACACAAAGATGCAACTAGATGTGACTCAAAGTTTCTGCCCTGATCTGTAAGTAAAACAGAAGGCATACCATGACGGGCAGAGATTTGTTCAAGAGCTCTGACGACTGTTTCTGCTTCTTGATTAGGAAGGGCCTCAGCTTTTGCATATTTTGTATAGTAGTCAATGACTGACATGATGTATTTGTTACCTGAACGTGTAGTTTTCAAAGGTCCGATTATATCTACATCAATCATATAAAACGGAATGGGAACGACTTCAATTGGCTTTAAAGGCCACCGCGGTCTGGGAACTGTTTTGTTTTTGGCACATCACTCGCAACTTGCACAATATTTCTCTACAGATTTGAAGAATCCAGGCCAATAAAATGTCCTCTGAATGGCATCAAAAGTCTTAGCTATGCCCATATGACCAACTTGCTCGTGAGCTTCTTCCAAAAACCTAGGTGTAATAAACTTTGGTAATATGATCTGTAATCTCTCATCTCCAGTATCATCTATCCACTTCCTGCAAAGAAGATTATTATCAATGCACTGGGAATCAAATACATTGTACAAAGCATGCAGTACAGTCGAACCATCTTTTGGTCTTTGCTCAGGGCGAGAACCTTTCATAACCCAGCTCTTTGCTGTAGATAACTCCGCATCTAAATCTTGTAATTCTTCTAATTCACTCGCTGAATGTCTGGCAACCTGTATGCTGGAAGTTGGAGCACGGGAAAGTGCATCAGCATGCTGCGTCAATGAACTTGGTTTATGCTCCACAGAGTAATCATATTCCTCTAGTTTCATTATCCAACGCGCCAGTTTGCCATTAGGGTGCTTCATTCCCTAACCCTTTCATGCACCCTGTTGTTGTGGAACAACAAATTAAAACAATAGTGCCTTTGTTTCCATTCAATTTTTAACCAATCGAAAGAGGCTGCAGCAAGACTGTATACAATAGGCCTTCAGCTTGCTTGTTTGAAAAGGAGGCTATTTCAAATCGGTTTGTTGAAAACGGCGTGTTCCTGAGACCTAACTGTGAATTTTGAAAACGAACGAAGTCACGGTGAGTCAATCAAATTTAATATATACAACATGTAACATTTAGCAGAGTAAAAAATATATTCTTTTCACTCTTCTTAACAACTGTGAATCAAGCCATTGTTCTTATCAAGTTCTTGCACAGGTTTTATAAATTTCATGGAAACAAATTTGTTGTTGTGGAACAACATGGTGCATTAACAGCTCGAATACATACAACAAATATGAAATCAGCTGATCAGTGCATTCGTTATAAGAAATACTTTTACAGCCATAGATAATATATTTTATACAGTTTTGTCACCTTTAAGAATTTATGTGATGATATTTGTGCCATTTGCATGCTTTAGGACTTTTACAATATAAAAAATTCTCAAAGTAGTTACACTTTTTATTGAAAAGCTTATAATATTAATTTCAAACAGATATGGCTGATGGTACATTAATCTCTACTAAATCCTTTTATGGGAGAACTGTGAAGACAGATATAGTTGAGAACCAACACATAAGAGATCCAGTTGTTTTGGAGCCAGGAAGCAGTGAAAAAGAGAGTAGTGATGAAGAGGATGAATTAGATCAGTTTCCTTCATCTGGAAGTGAATACAAAAGATCTGAAGAAGAGCTCAGTGAATCTGAATTATATATGTCAGAAATTGAGGCAGATATGTCAAATGAGGTGTTAGGTGAGCAACAAGCCTCAGCCAAAACACAAATTCCAGGATCAGTCACTATAAATTTAAAGCAGAGTTCAGTCACATCAAAATCAAAGGAAAGGAACATCCAAGAAATGAAGACGCGCTGGAGAAAAAGGACATCACCAAAATTTGATGTCAATTTCAAAGGTCAAGAACTACCACCACCTCCAAAAGAAGCATTGAATCCAGTTGATTACTTCAAACAATTTTTCAGTGAAGATCTGATTCAGCATATTGCAGAACAGACTAATCTTTACAGTGTTCAACAAACTGGGGCCTCTATTCAAACAAGCAAGAGCGAGATGGAACAATACATTGGTATTCTAATCATGATGTCAATAATAAAGCTTCCTCAAATAAGAATGTATTGGGCAAACGAAACACGTGTTTCATCAATTTCTGAAGTAATGACAGGGAAACGATTTGAAATTCTGAAAAAGGACTTTCACTGCAATGATAACACAAAGTATGTCCCCGCTGGACAATAAGGCCATGATAAGCTATTCAAAGTGCGACCTGTTGTTGACTCAGTTCTTCAGAAATGTCGGAGCATTCCACAGGAGGAAAAGCAATCTATAGATGAGCAAATGATACCAACAAAAGGTCGCACAGGTTTCAAGCAATATTGTCCCAAGAAGCCCCACAAATGGGGAATAAAAGTCTGGGCTAGATGTGGTGTCAGTGGTTTGGTCTATGATTTTGAAGTTTATAGTGGGAAATGTAATGACAAAGAAGAAATGCCAGAACTGCTCATGGCTGGAAATGTTGTGCGTCGATTATGTGATACATTACCACATAACATGAATCATAAAATCTATTTTGACAATTATTTCAGTTCATTGCCCCTTCTTCAACACCTAACCAAAAAGAAAATCTGGGTTGTTGCAACTGTTAGAAAAGACAGAATGAAAGGAGCACAACACCATCTGCAATCTGAGAAGGAATTGAAAAGGAATGGGCGCTGTTCCTCTGACAGTGTTGTGGAAGCAAATAGTGGTATAACTGTAGTCAGATGGATGGATAATGGGATAGTGCAGCTGATCTCCAATTACATGTCTGGGGAAGATGGCCCTGCAGCCAGAAGATGGTGTAAGAAGGAAAGAGAATATGTACAGATTGAACGCCCACTGATCATCCATGAATATAATATCCACATGGGTGGAGTAGATTTGTGCGATATGCTTTTATCTTTGTATAGTCCCACAGATCGGTAAAATATTATATGCATATTGTCTTTCATTGCATTGGCATTGTAATAAACCAAATATTGAGACGTAAAATGACTTCAAAATATATTTATCTTCATCATAATCGTACATACAAAAAACTGACTTACAACACGTGCTAACTGGAATAGAGGCTAGATATGATTTATGCACATATTTTAATACTATTGTCCACAGGAGATAACACTATCCCCCTCCCCATCTCTCTTCCTATGTTAGTGAATGTGAACGAGTTCTGTTTGGTAGTATGTTTGCAATGTCTATTCTGCACCAATTTCTGTTGATCATGTTGTTATTATCTTCTTGTTGTTCTCCATGGTTCAAGTCCCCTGTATTCCCTCCTCCTCTTGCACCCTCGACGTGTACTCTATCATCAATGAGATTTGTTGTCTTGGTATTGGTTAGGTCAGCAAAAATATCACAGACTTTTTTCTTAGGAGGTTCCTTTGCAGGTAGGGGGTCAGTTGCTTTTTTGAGTAAGTGGATTGATCTTGGAGGTATATACTTCAGTTGATTGACATGAATAGTAGGACTGGCTTTGCCACTGGCGTCAACAAGCTTACAATTCAGATCTCCTATCAAGTGGGTGATTGTCCAAGGCCCCGACCACTTTGGTTGAAAACAACGTGAAATACCCCTTTTCTGAGGTGGGTTCCATAACATGACAGTATCATTGATCTTATAATGATGTTGGGTAGTTTTTTTATCGTACTGTTGTTTCATTCTTTCTCTGCTCTGGTTGAGAATACTGCGAACATTTGTAAAGGAGTTTTTAAGGCACGTACCGATGTCATTGGCAAAAGCTTGAGCTTGTTTCACATGGTGTGGAGCAGACTGTTGAATCTGTTGCTGTGGTGATTTATTAAACAGCAACGCAGTTGGTAAAGAAAGTTTAGCACCAAGAATAAGTTCAGCAGGTGTAACTTTAGTGCTATTATTAACACTTGAACGAATGGCGTAGACAGCTGATTGCAAGAACGTGTCCCAGTTACAGCCATGTTGATCAATTTGTTTCTGCACACAGGACTTAACTAGTTTTACCATTGCCTCAGAAAGGCCATCACCTTGTGGGTGGAGACGCGAAGACTTGGATTTACCTATACCCAAGATTTTGGCGACTTCCCGCATAACATTGCCATGAACATTTGAGGCACCATCACTGTGCAAACGTTGCATAATCCCATACCGACAGATCCATTGGTCGTGAATCGCTCTAGCAATAGTAGGTGCCGATATCTCTTTGAGGGAAACAACTTCAGGCCATTTTGTAAAGTGGTCGACCAGGATAAGAGCATACTTGAAACCATCTTGAGATGCAGGCAGAAAAGGTCCGGCTAGATCGTAGCAAACAAGTTCGAATCGTTCAGTAGACTGTATTGGCTGTAACTGATCTTTGTGGTATCCCTGAGGGGTGGATTAAAAGAAGCACAAATCTTGCAACTTTTCACCCAGTTGATCACATCCTGTTTGGCATTGGGCCAGAAATAGTGTTCACAAAGGCGAGACCAAGTTCTGTCAACAGCAAAATGACCAGAGGATGGGTGGTCATGGCAAAGTTTCAGGACGGTTCCACGTAAATCGTCAGGTACTACAGTGCAGTTGTGCCACTGCAAAATGCCATCCTCAGATACAGAAAGTTTATTGCGATATGGTTTTAAGGAACCTAGACGGCAGACATCAAAGTTTCGTTTATCAGAAGACATGTACTCGATTGCTGCTTGGATGTGTTGATCTTTTGTTTGGAAATCTCTGATTGCAGCCACTGTAATATTAGGTTGTAATTCTTCCAGTGAGTTGACACTGTGCATGCGACTGAGACAGTCGCTTATGGCGTTGTTTTTGGATGGAATGTGTTCTATTTTATAATTGAACTCTGAAAGTTGCAAAGCCCAATTCAGCAATTTTCTACTCTTAGGGTTGCATTTGAATTGCAGGAATGAAGTTACGCGATTATCAGTACGCAAGAGAAAGGGTTTACCAAGAAGGTAGTGACGAAATTTTTCGGTAGCAAAAATTATAGCATGCGCCTCTTTCTCTACAATGTTCCACCTTGATTCAGTTTCATTGAACTTTCTGCTGGCGTAGGCGACGATGTATGTTTTGCCATCACTTGTGTTATGGGCTTTAAGACATGCACCTTCACCTCTGTCTGATGCATCGACTTCTAGGATGAAAGAGTCTGTACTTGTAGGAGCTCGTAAAACTGGTGCGGA